>JAQFYV010000577.1:0-10847 GCA_034695065.1 Choneiulus palmatus | reverse complement strand
CTTTCCCTACACGACGCTCTTCCGATCTTACCAAATGGCATTTAATTGCTGACTGTAGGGTAATACGTTGAATTGAATTTACGTGATTTTGCTATACTTTTGCGCACACACACCTATATAAATTGGGCTTCAAAACGTATAAGCCCAACAGAATTAAGTTTTGGGGGATCTTGCTAGTGCAAAGGAAAACAAAAAGACATTTAAAATGATCATACGTCCAAATAATAAAACCAATTTTTTGAACAATGCAAATTTAATTTCTGGCATTTGTTGAGATAAACACCATTTATAAATTGATTGTATTATTTGTAATAATTAAAGGAAAAAAAATTTCTAAAGTTGGCAGAACGAAGACTATATTGGGCCATCGTTGGCTGCCAACAAAGGCCCAACGTCCTTACTCGTACGTTGACTGGCCAACTTATTTCAAACATCAACCCAGTATAATTTCGTTACTTGATTAATGAGTAATTAAGAAAGTGGTTAATTAAAATCACAGGTATTGGTTATGATATTATTTATCATAAATTAAATAAGTTCAATATTTTTAATTTATGTATATTCAAAGATGATGTAAATAAAGATTCGTTATTTATAATGTTATTTATAATTCATGTATTCGATAATATATAATAAAATTTAAGATTGTTGCCATATCATAATTTTTCCAAGAACATCCAATTGAAATTACCTACGTTAGGACAACAATTGGGAATTTTCGTTGGGAGAACAACATCATGCCAACTGCCAATGCATCATCAAACATACCAACTAAAACCCAACATTGGGCCAACGTAATGTGTTACTTGGAGAGAACACAATTTTAATATAACTATACTGTATATGTAAAAGGCTGAAAGAAAAGCATGGATTACTAGGAAAAGATGTTAACTAAGCAAAAGAAAACTGTCTACCATGCATACTGTCAATGCAATAAAATTAAAAAATTTTATTAGGTTGTGCAGATCACAGGTAAAATTAATTAAAATTGAGGCAGAGGGATCCAGTAGAAAAATATAGTTATTATGCATTTTTCTACTGGATCACTCATCTTTATTATCAATTAATTAATAATTTTTTTTATTTCATGGAAATAATGCAAATTCCGAATATTACAGAGCAAAATTTAAAAAAAAAATCATTTCTGTAAGAAATTTAAATAACAAATAAAATGTTTAAATATCTGCCAAGTACTCTTACACAGAAAAGAGCAACATTTTGACAGAAATCAATAAATCACCGATTTGACATGAAACAGTGACAAGGGTGCAAGTTGGTAATGTTACTATGTACACTAATTCCAGTAAATCCATATCAGTGAGAGTATATTCCGGATAAAGTGAACAGGTGACCAACTGGTAAGAACCTCTTTGCAGCCATTGCCAGTTGGACCATGACCAAATGACGTTAAAAAGGAACTTATCAACAACACTAATCAATAAACAGAATTTCACGAATGTCAAAAGGTCCTTCAGTGTCGCTTGGCACTTCTGCACTTCTGCAAATCATTTTGGCCTGAATGGTTGATATATGTATTAAGTCAAAGGTTGTTGATATGAATTGTTATGGAATTTTCTTAAATGATAAGAGAAAGGTATATTAACGCTATACAGT
This sequence comes from Choneiulus palmatus, assembly GCA_034695065.1. Classification (NCBI taxonomy): domain Eukaryota; kingdom Metazoa; phylum Arthropoda; class Diplopoda; order Julida; family Blaniulidae; genus Choneiulus; species Choneiulus palmatus. The sequence goes on along the minus strand of JAQFYV010000577.1, from coordinate 9,233 downwards.
AAATAAAATATACTTTTGGTAACGGAATTACATCAAACGAACAAAGCTTGTTTAACTAAGCTTTTTAGCTCAAATTCTGTAAAAATGGTTAAGCAAATGCAATCGATACTCTTCATTCTAGTCACTATTTGTGCAATTGGTAAGTTTACATATTCAATATCCACTCTAATATATAGGAAATTATCCAATCATGTCAAGGAATGCATTTCATAAAACACATTCTTAGTCTGTCCAGACTGTTTTAAAAAACCAAAGATTTCTATAAATGGTGACAATTTGTAAGCCTTATATAACAAACTATCCCATGTAGTTATAATTAGTTTTATTTTTTGTTATATTTACCATTTTATAGTGAATGCTTGATAATTGTATAAAAGCATTTAAAATAAATAAAATGTTATAGCATGTGTATAACATATGTAGTTAATCAATTTATCAGTTATCCTGGCAGTCATATCTAACAAAATTTGTCATAAAACGAGTGCAGAGTGCTATGTTATGCTTTAATAATGGCTTATCAAATTCAATGAAAAGATAGTACCGTACTTTTCCATCTCAATATAAATTTTAAATAGATAATAAATAATTTCCCTGGATTACGATGTCATTTAAGAGAAAGTGAGAAATTTTATTAACATACTGCATGTACACATTTATAATTTAATTAACTTATTACAGGCATTACAACAGCAAACTACTATTGTTATAATTTCGATATTTCGTCACAATGGTCGAACACAGGTATTTACATAACTAAAAAATTGCTTATATTTGCTAGACAGTGCAAACTAAAATTGACAATTTGCATACAGGTGCTCGTGATTGGGTATGGTCAGGAAACAGCGATGGAATTGTCCCAGACTATACTAACATTCCAGAAATCGAAGCAGGTAAGTAGTACCATACTTAAATACATTTAAAAATTTCATTAAAATAAATACTAATCTTGTGAACCATTTTCAGATACTAATTACATGTGGCTTCAGGATCAAGAAACTCCTCCAAACACAGGCACAATAGTATCAACTCCTGCAAATGGAATTACAATATATCCCAATGATATTGTATCAATTGATATATGGAGACACTTAGCATACATTGATGGCAGCTATCGACCTGTCCTCAACTTTATAAGTAATGGGGGTGTACACAAGCAAAACATTCTATGGAGTTACAATGTTGACAATTGGGACTCCGTACATTTGATTTGTGGTCCTATGGCTGAACCTTGTTGTGATGTGTATCCGTGCCAGGGCTATGTAAGTTTACTTTAGCTGGTTCACATTGGCAACTACTTTGAAAAAAACCATAATAGCTTTGAAATATAGAATAATTAGAACAACTAGAATACTGAGATTAACATAATAATTAAAGACAAAAAATTTCTAACAATTTTTATTCACCCAGTTTTCAGTGGATGGATCCATCATGGCTCGTGACGAGTTACTCGCAATTGACAATGTGCAAGTAAATTATGGATGTGGTAAGTGCAAATATAATTTGAGAGTTCTAACCAAGTTAAGACAATTATAATCATGGTTGACTATGGAATATTTCAGATCAAGAAACGAGTGCTGCACCAACAACCACTACAACAACCCCCACAACAACTACAACTACACCAACCACAACAACTACAACTCCAACTACCACTACAACCACACCAACCACTACTACTACCACACCGACCACAACTACTACACCAACCACAACCACGACCCCAACAACAACAACCACTTTGCCACCACCACCAGAAAACTGGTGTTGTCAATTTGAGACTCAAGATGTGTGTGACTGGTCACTAGCTTTCTCCAGTAATGGATGGCATTGGAGTGGTCGTATTTTGCCTTCTAAAGCTGTGCCATCTAATAGTAAGAATTCCTAATATGTTACAAATTAGCAAGAAAATAATGACAAAACTAACTTAAACTCTTATGTCCTTAAAAGCTGGTTACTACATTTGGGAACAAGATGAATCAGCAGAAGTTTTTACCACAGAGCTTCGAGAAATACCAGGCGATTCGTACATTACAATCGATTACTATTTCTTATCTGATGTCTCAACAGAACCTGCTTACAACAATCTACAGTTTTCGTTTGCCAATAATGTAGGACCACAATTTGTGTTAGATACAGTTTCTGATAATTCAGAGGACTGGTCAACTGTTACTCTGACACATCCAAATGGCTTCTGTAACGGCCAAGAGTTTTGCAATGGAACTGTAAGCCCAGATATTCCAACAAAAAGTATATAATGTTTTTTTTTTCTATAATGAAATAATGAAATTAAAATGCAATTAAACACATTCAGTTCAAGGTGCACAGCTTCAACAGACCAGGAAATAAACAAGTTTCAGCAATTGACAACTTCGATGTTAACAGTGCATGTAAGTCAACACAATTAAACTATATTAATAATTAGCAAACATTAGTTAAATTAAAAATACTGCAAATTTTATATTATTTGTGTTACAGGTGAATATCCTTATTAAGACGAATACCAAGGTGCAACCTGATCATCAGAAAGATCTCCATTATTGCAATATCATGAACCAATCTCAATAATAACTATCTGCCAGTATGGCATTGGATATTACATATGTAACCAAAAGTTGTTTTACACAACTGCTTGTAAATTATTTAAGTAACAAAGATAATAAAATATTTTTATTACATGAATATACTATTGTTTACTGAAAGTCGTCTGTTGCTATTAAAACCGTGCATTATCTTTTCTTTCTATTGTTTTTATTGTTTAAAGGGGAATGAAACCCTCAGTAAATGTTATTTCTAAACGATTGAGCATATCAACAATAATTCATATTCAAATTTTGGCTCCTATGTTCAGCCTAGTTTATTTTTTTTAAAAAAATGAGAAAGAAACATAAAAGCATAGTATAAAACACCGTTTACCCCTTCAGTGTTTTTAATGTGACGTGCAATCCAGACGAAAACCTCTTTCTTCAAATCCCTGACTAGAAAATAAGAAGGATGGCACGTCACGTTAATACTACTGGAGGTGTAAAAGGTATTTTATACCACGCTTTTATGATTCTTTCACATTTTCTTTTAAAATGAACTAGGGTTAATACAGGTACCAAAATTTGAATATGAACTATTTTTTATATGATCCATCGTTTAGAAATGATTTTTCTAAGGGTTTCATTCCCCTTTAAAACTCCATCTTTCCTATCCATAGCTGACCTTAACATATTTGACTAGTTTCAAATAACGTTCTATATATTCAATAAGCCAGAAAATATACACCTGTGATCATGGTCACAGGGAAGGGAGGGGGCCAGAGAAGGCGGTTGCCCCTCACCCCCCCCCCACCCCCTCCCCAAATCCCCCATTGGAAACGTTTCTAGCAGAGCCGAAGCCTCCTGTGAGCAAAAGTTCATCAATATTTAATCAATTAATTTATCAAAACAAGAAAATTATCTCTTGTCTTTATAAAATCTGAAAATTATTCCCAGAAAACGCATCTGCATTGGACATATTCTATATAATCATTCAAATTATTTGCAAGATTAATAAATCATCATCAAGATAAAATAAAAAATTTGAACGATGATAATTGCATAATTGAGTAACTAATTTGAAAAGCATTTTAAAAAACGGCATTTTCTAAGAATCTTTAAAATAAGTTTTACGAATGTGTTACAATATTTTAGATAGCAAAGCAGAACACGGCATAATTGGATACAGTTTATCTTGCGAAAATCCCCAAAGCTAATCTTGACAGTTATTGATAATTGCATGCATGGGGTTTATATAAAAGAATATGAATGTCACCCCGACACATCACTTCAGAATTTAAAGTTTTAAAAACAAGATTTTCCAAAGTGACTATAGACAGACCACTGTTTATTCATAAAACCTCATCATGTACGAGCAGAAAATAAGCCTGTGGACAAAATCAAGTTTTTACTGGAGATTATTGGTACTTTTCATCTTAAGCCAAAATGCATCAGGTATGTTCCTTTGGCAATTCAAGGAGAATGATTCCCTAAAAATGTTATGTTTAAACGACAGATCATATCAAAAATAGTACATTTTCAAGTTTTGACAAGTATGCTACTGATGCTTGACTTTTTTGGAGTAGAGAGAGGCAAGTTGTTTTGTTATGTTTGGCTGGTTGGTCAAGACATGTACAGGTTCTATAAAAAATGTTTTAGATGCATGTTTAGTATTCAAAAACTAAAGTGAACATACTTGTCAAACTTGGGGATGTAGGCCTACTATTTTTCATATGATGTAACGTTTAATAAACTTTTATGGTACCATTCCCCATTCATTATATGCATTGAGTTTTGACAATTTTTTTCCAAATATAATAATTGTTTATATACCTGCAGTTGCAATGTCAGATAGTCAATGCTGGAATTTTGACAGTACAAGTGAATGGCAGTCCAACTGGACATGGTCTGGATATTCAGCTCCTGATGTGAGCAACATTCCGCTTTTCACTGACCCATGCAAGTAGATCATAAGAAGACAAAATTATACGAAATATTTTTTGATAATCTAAAGTAGTATAGGATAATTCGTGCTTTTGTGTTGAATAGATACTGGATATGTGTGGCTGCAAGAAATAAATGGAAATCCTGTCTATGGGGAAATACTAACCGATGCTGTCATTTTAAATTTGGATGATACTATTACAATTAGAAGCTACCGTCACATATTATACAATAATCTCACTGCCAGGCCAGTTTTCTATTTTACTCGTATCGATGACATGTCCACTGTTATACTGACCAGCATGATATTGGACGATTATTGGGAAGAAGATGTTGTTACTTGTTATCCAAATACTTGTTGTTCGGAGTATCCATGCACAGGATATGTAAGTATAATTATATAAATAGCTCGCATAAAGCCTTCCTATAAATAGCTCGCATTTGTTAGGAATTCAATTTAGCTATGATGTTTAAGTCTCTGCTGACGTGGGAGAATTCTCATGATTGTGGATTACCCCCCTACCATCTGGCATTTGTCTGCTGACAGTAGAGTACTGAGTTTAATTGAATTGAAGAAATTTAGGCACTTCATAATTATGTAGAAAAACATGCAGTTTTTATATAGTGAGAGTTAAGCCTACATGCACTGCTTTGCTGCAGTAATACTGCATAAAATCCTTAGTATTATGAAATAAGAAACTAGATTGTACTGATGACAAATTTTCGCAGTGAATAAGTGATGTTGAATGGAGCAAAGGAGAAAACACAGATGCAAGGTCTGCCATATGTCTAATGTTTAAATTGTAGGGCTATGCTTTTTTATTTTTTTTTAAAAAAATAGGAGTAAACTTGTGGTTACCAGAAACTTGGTTTTGTACGTTTTTTGATATGCTCTATCGTTTGGAAGAAACTTTATCTGAGCATAAACTACCCCTTAAAAGGAGTACTACACCCTGAAAAAAAACTACTTTGATAAAGTCATTGCTTTTTCCTAAAGTCTCACTGCAATTTTTTGTGTAATTATTTTTATATATAATTATTAGTATAGGCATTATAAAATTCCAGGTGATATTATTGATTATCACCCTGTAGGCTGACGTCAAAAGGCACAAAATGTGGGCATGTTCAATGAATATGGATTAGCCAGGCCATTTGGCACTTGTTTATCTTATCTAAAGCAATTGAAAGCAAACAAGATAAGCAGGCACCGATTGGTCAACCACAAATGGTTGAAGACAGATAACGTCATCTTCAGAAAATCATGGATAATGGTGTAGATTACCGTAAGGTATTATTTTTTTAAGAAAAAAGCAAAAGATATCCTATTTCTTATAATAACTTTGGGATCTGCATTTTAATATTGCTACTTCCAATAGGAAAAGTTTTGTTATTTGGATGTAAAGTACCCTTTTAACATACACCATTGTGGGTCATCTGGTGTCCAAAAAGGCTACTAACAAAAGCAAGAAATGCTCTTTCTTCAGGCAAAGTTTGACAGACTTTAACAAGAATTTGTGACAAAAATGGATGCTGTGAGTATTTTTTTTTAAAAAAAAAAAAAAAAAAAATGTAACCTGACCTGAATTTCCACATGAATCCGATTTTCAATGATGATAAATCTGAAAGTAAATTTGAAATTGTTATCAGAAAATCATTATATATAGTTGTTTGGTTGTATTTATTAAGAGGATGTTTCAGCAATGTTAATCTCCCATAGAGATTTAAATTCAGCGCCATTTTCTAACCAAAAGACAAAAACGCATAAAAAATACCATAATTTATAGAATTCTAAACTGATAAGCCGTTCTGTTTTTGTTAAAGTATTGCACTTAATAATCTACTAAAATATTTTACAAACACTTTCATAGTATACTTCTAAATTTATATAGAAAGACAAGGAAAACAAATAGGAGCCGAGTACACTGTAAAAAAAAATATTTTTCAAGACATGTTTTGTACATTTGAGTCATAAGACAACTAAACTTCGTCATTTAATGCATGTATTATTATGTCACTTCTTGTGGCTTAAATCTCAACTCATCTTACAACATCTTTCTTCCGATGTTTTCTTAAATTATTATTATTATTATTTTGCAGTGAAAGTGATTATTCGCAATTAAAGGGGAAGACCACATTACAAAAAAACATTTGTCTTTCAAGAGTAGGCCTATTCATTAAGAAAATGCTATTCCTAAAATTTTACAAATATGTTATGCTTAGTTATTTAATAATAAAATAAAGAAAAAAAAAGCAATGGCTGAAAAGTCGTTGACATGAAAATGATGTAACCGACCCACATTTTGCGGTGCATGTATTCATTCAAAGAGCACCAAGTGCAATGCACCACATTTTGGAACAAAATCAGGTGAGTACATCCTCCTTTGCACGAATGAAAGGTCGATGACTTCAGCAGAAGTCTCATTTCAAATTTATGTAAATGTTTTATAAAATAACTATGCATAGAATAGTTGTGAAATTTTAGGAATAGTTTTTTCTAACTATTCCTGCTCTTACCAATGAATACTTTTGAAAGAGATATACTTTTTTTAGGATAGTCTTCCCCTTTAAATCTGAAAACACAGCTTTACTTATAAATAGGGTGTATACATAAACTCATCCATTTGGGACATCTGAATAAAATGTAGAATTGTAACATATGTTTTTTTAACATGCATTGATAAGGCTTCTTAGATTTTGCAATTCTGTATTTTAGTCATATGCACATAAACTTATCCATTTGGGACATCTGGCTAAAATGCAGAATTGTAACATGTTTTTTTAACATGCATTGATAAGGCTTCTTATATTTTGCAATTCTGTATTTTAGTCATATACACATAAACTCATCCATTTGGGGTATCAGACTAAAATGCAGAATTGCAACATATGTTTTGAACATTTTAGATTTTGCAGTTCTGTATTTTAGTCAAATGCACATAAACTCATCCATTTGGGACATCTGACTAAAATGCAGAATTGTAACATATGTTTTTAACATTCATGCATTCTTAGATTTTGCAATTCTGTATTTTAGTCAAATGCACATAAACTCATCCATTTGGGGCATCAGACTAAACTGCAGAATTGTAACATATGTTTTTAACATGCATTGATGATAAGGCTTTTCCTAGATTTTGCCATTCTGTATTTTAGTCAAATGCACATTATCTCATCCATTTGTGGCATCAGACTAAAATGCAGAATTGCAACATGTGTTTTTAACATTTTAGATTTTGCAATTCTGTATTTTAGTCAAATGCACATAATCTCATCTATTTGGGACATCTGACTAAAATGCAGAATTGTAACATATGTTTTTAACATCCATCCATTCTTAGATTTTGCAATTATGTTTTTTTTTTCTCATATGCACATAATCTCATCCATTTGGGGCATCAGACTAAAATGCAGAATTGTAACATATGTTTTTAACATTTTAGATTTTGCAATTCTGTATTTTAGTCAAATGCACATAAACTCATCCATTTGGAACATCTGACTAAAATTCCGAATTGTAACATATGTTTTTAACATTCATCCATTCTTAGATATTGCAATTCTGTTTTTTAGTCAAATGCACATAATCTCATCCATTTGGGACATCTGACTGAAATTCCGAATTGTAACATATATGTTTTTAACATCCATCCATTCTTAGATTTTGCAGTTCTGGTTTTTAGTCAAATGCACATAATCTCATCCATTCGGGGCATCTGACTAAAATGCAGAATTGTAACATATGTTTTTAACATGCATTGATAAGGCTTTTCAAGGTAGATTTTGCAATTCTGTATTTTAGTCAAATGCATCAAATGGATGAACAGTACATTTTTGGCTGTTCATTGTAATGTTTTTGCCACCAGGTGGTCGATTTTTGAAAGTGTCAAGCCTAGACATACAAGAGAGTTAATGGTGTTGTAAGGTAGTCCTTGGTTATAGTCATTATCATTTTGTTGTTAACTTTTGTGTGCTTTCAACTTCTTGCATGTTCCGCCCTAATTATTGGTTGTTTATTATTGATGATAGTTGCTCTGGTTTCGTGCACATTTCTTTTTGTTCTCCCTTTTTGGTCAGTCAGTGTTTGCGTGATGTCCAGATGCAAGACCTGCGCTTGCAAACCATATTTTTTCTATATAAAACATCGAATGGGAGGAGGTGGACTACGAGTACATTGTTTTGCCAAATATTATGTAAAAATATATTGGTTTCATCGAGGAAATTGGAAAAAGGGAGATCCCGAAATTCAAGCAAATTAATGCCCCTGTAGCACGCACATGTGCAAATCGAAATTTTGCTGTAACCAATAATCCATCATCGAGCATAATAACCGAATGGAAAAATAGCAGCTCAACTAAAGCATAATACTGTGCTAATTTTAGAAGTTTTGCTTTACATTGGCCGAAATAAAGGGTGATGACGTCACAACTTGGCGACTTAAGTGAGGATATGTTATCTAATTGGGAAATGTTTCAATTTCTGAAAGGGAAAAACCACACATTGGAAAATGAATAACACTAAGTGTTAATGGAATGTCCATTACTTTCAATGGATTTTCCCACGACAAATAGTCTTATTAATTTTGAGCAATGCTAGTTGGGTGTAGGCAAGTGTCAACTGGGTACAAACCTAATTAGTAGGATTTTGTGAAATTCGGCACGGTGAGTTAAGGGTGGGTTGGAGCAATGTTAGTGGCCCCATTGAGAAATTAAAAAAGGATTAATTTTGCAACCAATGGTCCAACATTAATGAAAAAATAGTAAATGGAAGAGC
>JAQFYV010000576.1:0-10849 GCA_034695065.1 Choneiulus palmatus | reverse complement strand
GCAGTACCACTAAAGTCGGCCACGACCGCATAACCCCCCTCCCAGGAAGGGCAATAAAGAGCCACCAAGGCTCGTAGCCCGGTATGGGAAGCAAAATATAAAAAAATACTAATGATAGCAGCTCTTCTGATGAAGATGATGCTATCTGCCTTTTTTGTGCTGAGCCATTCGGCCCAGACCTGAGGAGCAGTGGATTCAATGTAGACTTTGCAAATCCTAGATGCATGCTACAACAATACATTATATATATGTAAGAATTGTGATTCTGATGATGGCTTTTAAATAAAGGGCCAGTTTTTTTATTCATTTTACCACTGAAATCTTGCATGTAATAACTTGCCCCCGATGTGTAACAATTAACCCCACCATGGGGCAAGTTGATGCCCATTTCCATTTCCGAGAAAAAAAAATTCTGTGCATTTACTGTTGTGTATTTTTACAAAACAACAATTGCTATTAGTAGCTTATTAAACGTAGATAAGAAATGCATAAGCAAAATATGGGTGGTGGATGTTATGTATTTAGGAAAAATTATTATAATGAAATTGTAACAACCAACCCCGGTCTCCCCTATACTCTTATAACACTTTGGCTCAATTTTTGTTTAGGGTATACCTTTACAACTGTACAACTATAAGCAATAAGGTTGTATATAGAAACTCATCCATTTGCGGAATCTTAGTAAAATGCATAATTACAAGCACCATATGCTTTTAACATGCATTAATTGATAAGGCTCATTAGATATTGCAATTCTGCATTTTAGTGAAATGTAACATAGGGATGAGTTTATGCAACAGTCATATTTTCCTTAGAAAAATACAGACAAATATTATCCGAGAAAATTATCCAAGAAAAGTTGAAAACTCTTGTAAGAAAATAATCGATTGATTTTATTAAAATAGTCATGTATACCACAACAACAATATATCAAAACTGAAAAATGTACAACAGGCATATAGAATATATGCGCCTTTAGAAATTCTGTCATAAAGAAATGACTTTGCCCTATAGCTTACCTAATTAACAAATTAGTTTGTAATTGTTGAGTGAATGAATATGTTTGTGATATGCAAGTATACATTGATGGAATAGATACAACCACTTCAGGGACATATACCTAACCAAAACATAATTAATTAGCAAACGAATTTTTATTAACGAAACACGTATTATACTGCTGTGTTAATGGAAGGGCGTCATCGACAAAATATATTTATATAGAAACACAATTTAACAGCTAATAAATATGGCAACGTTCATGCGTCATAGCATTCTCATACGGAGCATGTATAGTTGACTTAACTGAAGAACCGGTCATTTTTTTTGTACTAAATTTTTATTTCTTTCAAGATCATAATGTCTCACGAGTCCAATATCTTAGTAATTTAGAAATCCATGTCAGTGAGGTCTTTCCAGGGGGCAAAGGGGTGTAATATTATGATCGATCAAGCAATAAAAAAGTGAGAATTGTGTGAAACTTAAAAACGAACATCGATCACACAGAGATCGGCAGAGATAACAGATTTAAATTCCACAGAAAAGAAGTAAAATAAAATGTCATCGCCATAGCTTCTACGCCACCTAATAAGGTTTAAAAAAAATCAAATAAAAATAGAGTCGAAGATATCTTTCCCTCTATAAGTTAATTTACACTGGAATTTATATCCCAGCAGGGAAATAAATGTTGGCTTGGATTTTTTTTTATTTTTGTATGGGGAAAAATGTGTCTATGAGAAACTGGTGATTTTAGAGAGAAATCTCATAGAAAAGCAATGCGGTTTATCAAACTAGATTATTATTTCATATAAAATAAAATAGGGGAAAATATTTCCGTCTTTGAAAAAAAAAAATGGTTGCAATTCAAAGAAAAAAAATGATTATATATATTGTTGAATAGCTTTAGGATTTACTAACATAATAGACAAAACTATTAATAGTTGAAATATGTGGGTGGTGAATGTGGTCTCAAATAAAGCACAAAACCTGCAGGTTAAGGGTGCATGCATGGGCTAAGGCAGTTAATCGTATATAGTTAAATTCAGTGTTTCTTTCTAACCAAAAGATATAAATAAATACAATTTATAAAAATATATAAAATGCTAAAATATAGAGACTTTCATCAGTATGATATACCGTCGTCCATTTTTCTAAGAAATATGTAGGATATTCTATAAGATATATACAGTATGTTTTGCATGCATGCATCATTTTTATGCATTTTATTTTATAAATTGAAAATGCTTTTTTTGAAAAAAGAACGCCTCTAACTTCTAAGCCCTATATATATATATATATATATACTTAAATTTTGCAATTTTTTATTTTTATGCAAATTCATTTTTAGTTAATATGGGTGCTGAATTTAAATATAAAGGATATTAACATCACTTTAGTCCACCCTTAAACGTTGAGCTCTTAGAGCTTAGAGAACACTATATGTGCGACCAAAATAAATAATAATTTAAATACTGTTTTAAAACTTATTTTAAAATATTTTATTTATATAGTCTGCATATATAGATAATTCAGTAATGTTTAAAAATCCATGAAAGGTTTTTCAAATCTTTCAAAACTGTATGATTTTAAGAATAATTTAAAGTTTATTATAAAAATTAATCAATACTAATCGTACAGGACTGCCACATATTTTACATACTTGTTGTATAGGCACAGATCTAGAAGAGAATTGGGGAAAGGGGGAAAGGAGGGTTATAGTGGAGATCTGACAAGGTAAACTATTAATAAGATTCGTAAATTCTTTCATATTTTTTGAATTTCATAGACAAAATGTGATAATAGTTAGATAATGGCTTTAATTTTTAATACAATTAATGCCAATTTTAACTTCAGGTCTACAAATGACGTCAAAAATATGAATGAAAATTTTGCACATCTCTATTAAACTTACTTTGCCAGTGCTGACTTAAATTTCAGCATTTACTTTGCATGAGTTTGTATTTCATACTTTAAATAAGCTCGTTTTCCAGCAGTCAGTTTATCACTTTACTCCTATTTTATTTTTATAGACAATTAAGCTAGTTCCCATTATACAGCTTAATTAATAGGGGCACAACTGAGAAAGGAATGTTGCTTTTAGTATAGTTATACAGCTTTCAAGTCTGCCATAAAAATTAACAGTATAATTGCTCAATAAAATTTAGACAATATTGTTCACTTGGAGAAAAGATATACGACTAGAATTATTAAATGCATAGTCTGTAAGCCTTTTCCATCTCTATTTTATATTTCTATTTTTTTGTTTTTTGTGTTGTAATAAATAGTTTTTCATCTTTGGTTTGTGGGATGAAGGAGTTAAAATCTTCTCAACCGGAAGCTAGATAGTGCTTGTTACAGGCGAAATACAAGTGAGTCAACCATGCAGAGAAATGTACAAATGCAAATTGCTCATCAGTATTCGTATGCGATGGTTATGATTAATGGAGTAGTCCAGATTCTGGCGTGTGCATTTTATAAAAGCTTCCTTAAATCAAACCGATTATCTCACATCTTGAGGCGTTCAAACAAAAAGACGAAGCAAAATTTTCCCCCCATAATGCCATCTATTATATCGTGAAATAGGAGGACTCTGCCATGTCCACGGATGAAGACTTCAGCAAAGCCTTTAAATCTTTCCTCTTTAAGAAGATGAATGCAGGTTTACATTGCAGTGTTACATGCAGCTGCATATTGCAGCAAAGTGCTTCCCTCCGCACATGTCCATCATCGTCTTGCATTGGATCTTTATTGTCTTAAAACGAAAGTCGAATTGGCTATGACGTCATTGCCCAATGTTATGTGTGGCCATCAATGGGCCATAGACGTCATTCGGTTGCGATGGGAAAGTCGAATCTCCAGTGCATATTCAACAAAAAAATTGCCACTATCGATGCAGCCTATGGGAATGGCTGTGCTGAAAAATCACACTTCTGGCGCTGCCAACATGTTATTTCATGGAAGCACATACGGGAGATTTAATTCGTAATGACAAAATTGACTTAATCCCTGATTATCGCCTGCATTATTTCCATCTACTCATTTTTTTAAACCATAAAATAACCTAATCAGATTCAAATTATTAACGCAGTATTAACTGAATATTTCTTCAAAATTGATTGACATGTTCAAACCACGTTTCCCATACGACAATTTTCCAGAAAATATTTCTATGTATCTCCAAAACAATTTACATGCAATTATCCATTTACATCATAAAGTCAGCTGATCTGGGTGAACAGCATTGAAATATTTCAAATATTTTAAAATTGGAGGAGATTTTCATACTTTGTTATGGTGCGTTACAAGGGAGAAGGATAGGGGGGGGGGGGGAGGAATGGAGATAATGACACATTGTCCCCAAACGTTTTTTTTTTGCAAATATTTCTTTCTCAAGAAAAAGATCATCAAAAAGTCTATGCGATATTTGCTTAAATCAATGTGGTGACACGAGCCAATAGACAGATAAATACATGTCTTAGCTATTTGAAAGTTAGAAGTATTATGAGAAAAAACAGTAGCAAGTGTCTGCAAAATCTGTAATGCCCCCCCATCCCCCCTAACACAGAAACGGGGCATTTGAGGCCCCTTGACGTATGTTTTGCATACCCTGCATTTCCCTATTGCGGGGTTCTGAGTGATAGTATACCCTATACATGACGCTATATTATTTAAAAAATTTAGTTTGGAAAACAAACATACCACAATAAGGAATTAAAGGCGAAGTTTGCACATAGTCCGCTAAATAGAGGAAAGGAGAGAGTACGGTGGCTGCCGGTTTGGAGATGAACTATCCCATGCATCATTCGCTTGGAAGTACTGTTGGGAAACTGCGAAAACCAATTGCAGGATAGATGACATTGGGAACTGAACCCAGGTCTCCTGAATCCAAGGCAAATGGATTTTACCACTGTGCAAACCTTGTTAAGTTCACTCCACAATAGAAACAAAATATTTAAACTGCTAAATTCAATTCTGAAATTCTAGGTAAGGAGATTAAAGCAGCTTGTCCAATGATTTTCTTATAAATAAAAGTGTGTATATAGGTTTGCATTTCTTTACTGTGCATTCTATCTAAAAGCGAAAAAACGTGCTATTTAAAGTCTCTCTCTTATAGGATTATTTTCAGTTTCCTCGATGGCTTCGATCGCATGCATGGAGCACAACCTGGCGTCGATAGCATTTGTACAGTGTACCATTGCATTGCCTTAATGCTGCGGAGTGTCTGGGTTGTTGAATGTGAATCCCAGTTTGTGAATTCGCTCGCCAAAGACGAGTCGTGGATTGCGGTGTAGCGTGCAGGCGACGGCCTTCTCCATCAGCTTCCATCGGCATCGCAACATTGGTGAATCGATGTCCATCGTTGTGAGTTGTCTTCATCGTCTTGTTGGCCACATGCTTAAGCGGGGCAATTCACCTGCCCCATGTTGTTCCTCCAGCTGATGTCCGACTTTGATGGCCCGGGCGCCTCGTACCCCTTGTTGGGTCATGTTACTGCTGCTCCTGTGGGCCGTCGCATCAACCGTCGGTGCAGCGGCCACTTCTCCCATTGTGGTCCAACTGGTGGCCGCCTACGACCAGAAGATTTGCGACAGTTGTTGTGACATCTTCAACGATGCCGTAAGTGACACCAACAAAAAGCCCGGCCTGCAAGGCTACTACTACTTTCAGGCCAAACCGGTGGCCCTGCACACCAATTTCACTCAAAACGTACAGGATTTAAGGGATGCCGTCAATCTGACCAACGCTGACGTCACCGTGGTCATCAGTGTGGCCGATGTGCGTACCACCCTGGCCGCCGTCACGGTCGGTGGTTACCACAGAGTCCCCGTGCTGGGTTTTGCCCCGGGCTATTTCGATCACACTTACAAGGTAAGAAGCCTGATCTAATCCTGAATGAAATGTTTTAAAGGGGAAGTCCATCCTAGAGAAAAATATTTTTCTTTCAAGAGTATACATAAAAAAATGCTATTTCTAAAATTGCACAACTACAGGGCTCATACTGACCCAAAAAATCTAGGAAGAGGAATTTGGTGAGGGGAAGTCAAGAAAATTCTCAAAACAGGATAGAAAGCCAGGGAAATTTAATAAATCCATTTGTACGTCATGAAAAATTTATTGCAGCAGTTATGTGCAGCACATTGTGTTCAATTTCTAAGAATGTAGTATTCAACTGTCATTAGCATTAAATCTTCAAATGAAAAACTGCTGGTTACCATTTTCATTTAGATGTAGTCATTTCATTAAATTTCATAATTCAGATAAATGCAAGGGGAATTTTATTTTGGTCAGTGAAAGTCAGGGGAAATTTATGTTTATGGTCAGGAAAAGTCAAGGAAAATTTAATCTTATTGTCAGGGAAAGTCATGGAAGCCCAATTATAAAATAAATTTTATTTTATAAAATAATTAAAATAAATTTAAAATGTGTGACTGCTGCTGATGTCATTTCAATCTTTCATTCTAGTAAAGATTCCCTATGTGATTTTACTCGTATTCCAAAATGAGGCACATTGTACGTGCAAATTACACTGGTGTTCTGGATTTGCACGTGCATTGTAAAATGTGGCCACACTCGTTATTTACATGTCAATGGTATTACGGCCATTAATTATGCTTTCTTTAATTTATTATTAAATAACTACGCATAACACAGTTGTTAAATTTCAGGAATAGTATTAAGCATTTTAATGCATTCTCTTGAAAGCTAAATATACTTTGTTCTAGGGCGGTCTTCTACCATAAGAAACGTCCGTTTGAACGTAGTGGGTTAATTAGTACGTCTATCAACTATTTGTGACTGGATGGAAAAGGGGGATATTCACGAGTATACGTTTGTAGTGATAATAACATGAAAATGGAATTCCTACAATAATATTTATATATGAATAGATCGAATTAGGTTTCTGAAAACTCTAATTTTCCAATAGAAAATGCAACTAACTCACGGAATTAACAGTTAAATCGTTTTTAATTTTAAGGGGGAGATCACCCTAGAATAGAATTTTTTTATTACAAGAGTATTCATTAAGATAATACTATTCCTAAAATTTCACAACTATGTTATGCATAGTTATTTTATAAAAAATTAAAATAAATTTGAAGTGAGACGGTTGCTGACCTCATCGACCCATTCATTCAAGCAAAGAAGAATATACTCACGTGATTTTGTTTCAAAATATGGTGCATTGTGCGTGAAAATTTCACTTGGTGTTCTTTAATTTGCACGTGCATGGAAAAATGTGGGTCGGCAACGTCATTACCATGTCAATGGTATTTCGGTCATTAATTTATTATTAAATAACTAAGCATAACATAGTTGTGAAATTGTGGGAATAGTATTCTCTTAAGGTATACCCTTGAAAGAAAATACTTTTTTCTAGGGTGGTCTTCACCTTTAATAGTCGAAACTAAAAATGAAATTAAAATCAACGATGCAATAGCCCTTAGCAACAAGGCGGGTTTAAACGCATTCAAGCAGACATTTTTACTATGACGAATTTTATTTTGCGTACGTAACAGGAAGGTGGGGGTGGGTTGTTCCCAAAATGTGACAAGGTGTGCACTGGGGAGTGAGGTAAAACTGAAATTTCTATGCAAACGAAATTTATGGCTAAGTTCTTACGAAGGACCGCACTTACTGACATAATATTCAGCTGCTCCTGATGCTGTGTTGCATAGCAAACATGCAATGCTTACGTGTTTAACACATCTGTCTACGTTTTTGTCTGGATTTATATTACCAAAGAAATTCAGAAAGTTAGAGGATAATGAATTAGCCTTTAACGCAGTCGCTAAATAATTCAACTTTGTCAAAAAAACTCAAAATTCCTTGAATTTCTGATCTAGTAGGAAAGAGTTGTAATTTTAATACAAAAAAGGGTCTGCAATGCTCTGTTCAACAAAAAAGTTAACAAAAATAAGAAAAAAAAATATTAAGCTCTATTATACAAGTAATGGTACTTATTGAATGTTTGATAACCTGGTTTTATGATGCTGACGTAGTCAGTCGAAATCGAATTTTTCTTGATGGGTCTGTTTAAATTCATCTACCTACTGTTTTATTAAAGGGGAGCGCAAACCTCAGAAAACGGTTTTTTCCCAAACAGTAGAGCATATCAAAATATTATTTATCCAAGAACTGGCAACTATGTTCGCTCTAATCGTTCTTTTTACTTTTAACTAAAAAAATCGATAGGAAGTTGAGAAATGACGTGGCACTAATGACGGTCGTTCATTGGTGACACATGACCGTAATTAGTGGCACATGACCGTAATTAGTGACACTTTATTTTTCAAACTTTCGTTTCTCAGCTTTTAATTTCAATCAATTTTATAAAAAAAAATATAAAATAAAAGAGAGAGCATATATTTGTCTAATTTTAGTTCAGTTGTTTTTGTTGATATGCTAACTCTATCGTTTGGAAAATACTTTCTGAGGGTTGGGTACCCAATTTAATAAACGTTAATTTTGCAGGCATAATTGTAATTGAAATGTATAATATCAGTACGCCTTACTGAAAAGTAACTTAATTAAAAAATGGTTTTCGATAAAAATAAAAGTAAATTTCCAACTTCAGACTTAGAGATAACAGAGCACATTTTTTGTCCGCCTTTTGTCATTCTTCTGTGTGCAATTGTCCAGCGAAATGAAATTAATTAAATATACTCGTATACACATATGAAATCATAATAAATGTTTTTTTAAGTGTTATGTACACGTATATTAAAGTATATTTTGAAATTAGTCGGCAAGGCGAATCATACGATTGCAAAACTGGCTATAAAATTAAGAGTCATTAATTTATTATGCTACATCACTTGTCTGGAAAGCATTGAAAATCCTTCAATAATAATTATCAACGTCACTTAACGCTAACCGAATTTTGAAAAAACTAAAAGGAATGTGCATACTCTATCTGCGTTTAATCGATATATCAATTAAAGAATAATGGCAACGATTTGCCAGTGATGGTAACTATTCAAAAATGAAAGAAAGAGCAATTAGAGATTCCAAAGTTTAATTACAATTTTATCAAAAACTACTAATTCAATAGGAATCAAACTGCATATTTAAATTCTCATAAAATGGTATCAGATGAGTAGGATGTTATAGCTCTCCAATTCTTTCCAAATATCTTGACTTCTTGTCTAGAGCCCATTTCACTTATGATTTTCCATGTATAAGGCAAGCACATAGCATGATGACATACACACACTATCACACACCATCGGCAATAAACTAACACCACTTTCATTAGAGAATTTAATTAAACAAAATCATAAAATCGTGAGCATTATTACCTTTATGAAACACTATTAAGCAAGCCAATATATACTGTAATGATAATAATAGGTTTATTCTAAAAAATCTAAAATATATATATACATGTATATATATTTTAGATTTTCCCACTTGCATAACACATGCACCTAGGTATTTTTTTAATTACACATCCGTTAACTAGTGTGTGTGGGGGGAGGGGGGGAGGTTATCGCTATGTTAATTTTTGTACCCGATTGCGGCAACGAAATGGCCTACAGACGAAACAAAACTATACCATATGGAAGAGAAGGCTAATCTCCTGATAGCATCGATGCCTTTCTACCAAAATTTGGCTCCAATAAATAAATACTAATTAAAATAAGGTTGAGTTTTTTTAAGCCTAGCTCTCATTAAATATTGATTAAATATTGAACTTCAAAACGCAAAACAAAAGAGTTCGAGACTACCTAGCTATGATTTTGCTTTTAATTTTGTATTTTTAACTGTTTTTTTAAGTAAATAGGCCTATTTACCGAGATACACTGCCAAACTTTGATGCATACTTTTGTGAAAATCTCGCATTTTCGTAAAAATGCGCTCTCTATGCCAAAATTAGAAAGTACATTGAGCATGTGTTTTTTAATAGTTTCTCATATTTATGGTCACGGTTGTTGCACTATCCAAGGATCTATAAATCCAAGATGGTGACTATAATCTCCTCCCCCTTAAGTGCAAGCAAAATGTAAAAAGAAAAATTTTATTCATCCAATAAAGGTCTCAAAGCCATTAACCGATTCGCAATTTGTAAATGGCGAGATTAATTCTTCCAGGAACTGAATTCAGATATAATGGATAGCAAAAAAAAAAGAGTTAAACTGCATTACTTATAGAAAATTCAATCTGAAACAAAACAACTACCAATTTTAAATGACAGCTTTTGGAACTCGCGTAATTTTAATTTGTAATACCAACTGAAGGCTGAGATGCCGATTGCTATAATTACAGATTTGACCACCTCATCCACTCTTTTAAAAAAATTCGACCTGGTCGATTGTAAAAAAAATGGTCTAACTTAAAATCTATTTCTACATTATCGTTTGCTCATTGTCCAGTCAATGCCCAGGTGGGTCAGGTATAGATCATGAAATCAATAAATAAAGTGATCACTTAGGTAACGCAATTTCGAGTGAAAGGTAAAAACGAGAATATCCGCATTTTCAATTTGTCTACAATTTTCATCAACATCCTTCTAGCTTATTATTATGAATTTCGGACATTGACTTATGGTCCATCGTCCCACATTATTTAAAATGCAACAATGGTTACACGCATGCATGTAAAATCCATCATGTGTTTAAAGTAAGCTATATGCTATATATACTATTATACTACTTCTATCCTTTATTTATGTCGAGTGGGATATTAATAAATCAATATATAGAGAGAAAGGAGTTTGGGGTATTACTATGTAGTTGAGCGGTGAGGCTTGTTTACATTATAAATGGAGATTTTATATAATAAAAACAAAAGATGAAACCAAACCCTTTCACATTAAAATGCATTTATTTTTCGGAAACATGTTCCGCAA
>JAQFYV010000575.1:0-10854 GCA_034695065.1 Choneiulus palmatus | reverse complement strand
GATGCCACATTGTGACTGGAGTTCAGACGTGTGCTCTTCCGATCTGTTTATTGTGCAAGACCTCCCAGAACGGGCTCGCTGGATGTACCACCGGGGACGGCGGAGAAGACCCGCACCATCGGCTACACTACACACAAAACCCTTTACAGCACTTCAGCTATAGGCCCTGTTATAATTTCATTTTTATTAAAATCAGTATCCTATAGTCAGCATAGATACTGGGTATACCAAATAATCAGAACCTTCTTAACAGCATGATAGGCCTATGGGCAAAACAGTGCACTGGGGCACCTAACTACACTATACTCTAGGTGTATATATAAACTCATCCATTTGCAGCATCTGACTAAAGTGCAGAATGACAACAAATGTCTTTAATGCAACTACATTTTAGTCAAATGCATCAAATAGACAAGTTTATATATGCACCCTCTATTGCAGAATAACTAAGGTTAATGAAGTACCTTCTGGTTAGGCATTTTACACTAGTAACACTTCAAATTAATCTGCTTTACAAGTGGCAGCTACAGGAATAACATGCAAAACTTGGATCGATTGGAACAGCACATTCCATCTACGATCTTTAGATATGAAATTTCCACAAATTTGCATATTTAATATCTATGCAACGTTTGTAATGCAAGAGGACAAAGTTTAAATTTATTATCAATCTTGCCCAGCAGCTACGGACAATTGCCAAAGTAGATGCCAGCATTTTTTCAAAGGGATTATTTTTTCATGTGGGTGCACACAACAATGTGTAAAACGTCTTTTCAAAGGCTGACTAGAGGGTGCTTCATTGGTCCTAGTCATTCTGCAATAAGAGCAGACAAAGATTTGCATGACGCCCTGTGCTGATTGGACCACTTTGCTTGTGGGGCTCTTGGGCAAATATCCAGTGTGCCCATGCATTAAAACGGCCCTGCATATGATAGATGGAGATTTCCCCGATCACGAGAAATACAGTAAGGTCATTGTGAGCAGAAAATTCTTTAAATTTACTGTAACTCTATTTTGTTTAGATAGAGAGTTGGGAAAACTATTTAGACAACTGGGACAAATTGTGATAGAATCAGGAAACAAAATGTAATGAAAACTACTTCCGGCTTCATCTTTAGTTGTAGGCAGTTTATGTAGGGATATGATAACTTTGGGTATAATGTAGGGGTAAAGCTCTACACAGGGACTCCTATCAGGGTTTGGGACAAAACCACCTCAAATTGTTTAGAGCGGCAATACATGTGTACTTCTTTTTGTATTAATCAGTGAGAATGTATTTTACATGAGAAAGTACATGCAGAAACATGACACACATCAGCATATTGATGAACAAGTCAGTTGCTCCGCCCTATTAGCTGATAAGCTTCTCAATCCAGAAGTCGTTCGTCATCAAATAAAAAATAATTGCTGTATGCAGCCTCAATTAACCGTACTCGACATAAATGTCCAAATTCATGTTGAAAGGAATTAAAAGCAGCACAAATTTGGACACAATGTTATCACACACCTAATTTAAATTCATGAGCTCATTTCAGCAAAAACTGCACTTTAAGAAGCCAAAGTATAACCTTGGATGAATGTATAACCAAGCAGACCACTATCTATTCTGATATTCGGATAATCGAAGTCACACTGCATTAAAAGGTCACCTCAATAAAACATGTACAAATCTATTTCTGTACGCTAACTAATATTTTACATCTATTGATTTCTTGCAGTGCTACGATTGCAAATGAAATTAATCAACCTAGGACTGTCCTTCAAAACTTTCATTAAGTTTGTGATCCGGTGCTACGTGCATATCCAGTTACAACCGGGTGAAGTTCGTACTGCCATTGCAACAAACGATTCAGTCCTAGATTCAAACAGCCTAATCTACTAATTTTGCATAAATTAGTGCACTTACTTGGAATCAAGCATGTCCATGATTCTTAAAATTTTTGAATTTGCCAGCAAGACAGCAAACTGTGATCACGGGGCCACAACAGCAGGGTCATGTGAGTGAGAAGGAGTAGGGGCACATATCACATGATTCAAAATGGCGACTTAGAACTTGTCTTTCTCGAATTGAGGTCAAATAAAATACTAGGAAAACGACCCGTTGCTTATTTTTACGCTAAACTAAATGTGACTGAACTCGCTAAT
This sequence comes from Choneiulus palmatus, assembly GCA_034695065.1. Lineage (NCBI taxonomy): Eukaryota > Metazoa > Arthropoda > Diplopoda > Julida > Blaniulidae > Choneiulus > Choneiulus palmatus. The sequence goes on along the minus strand of JAQFYV010000575.1, from coordinate 8,709 downwards.
AAGCTTAAACTTGATGTAATGAACACCGCCGAATAGCAATTGCAGTGGAGAAAATAAATAAACTATTCAATTTTACACAACGACGTATTAAAATTCAAGGCCCCATTTTCTTCTACAAAAATGCTGCTGATGACGTCATTCGAAAATCCACCAATCACAGAGTAGCTTCTGTGCCACCATGGCCAATCCCAGAATTCCGTGCAATCGGTCACATCAAAAGAGTACCTGATGGTGATGAAGTGGTCCTAATTCACACACTTGTTGGGGAATTTTTGGGCCATTATCACCATGATTGACTTATTTTCAATATTTAGTAAAGGGGGGATTGTTCTGTGGTGTTTTCAAGGTACAACTCAGTTGTTTACGCCATCAGTGAATGCGCTTATTAAGTCTGTGATCCTTCAGGTTGGTCAATATTTTGTGACATTCCATAGGTATTACGCAACACGTGCTACAGGTGTTCTGTTCATCAACGTTGCTATAATGCGACCATATGTTTTCTGAAATATATATTTAAGCAATGAGAGCATGTACATTTTATACCCAATGAACACCCTTGTCCATTATCCATTCTAATTAACTACGTTTCTTAATATTCAGGAAGGGTGAATGACATTACTGGGAACTGAAATTTTGTGGTGTTCAATTCAATTCAGTACCCTACTGTCAGCTTGCTCCAAGCTGTCAGCAAATGAATCCTACATCTGCTGTAACACTTAAATTGAATTTCTAGCACATTTAAGCTATCATGTGGAAGATTAATGTCTAATTGAATGCACCCAAGAAGAAAGGCCAATGATAACAATATGTCCTTGTACGAATTTCAGTTATGGGATTTAAATACAAATGTCGACTTTGGGTCTCTAAATTGGGTCTTAAAAATATTGGCAATTAAGTTAGAATTGAATGTCAAAGTAAACTTCTTAAAAACACAGGCTTAAATTTGCCTGCCACGATCTTAAAGGGTGTTCTGTGCTTGCCAGTCATCTATTTTCAAATTTTGACTTCGGTACCCTAACTTCTATAACAAAATTTGCGAGTTTCCGGTATATGTTTTCGTTGGTTAGAATTAGTTTGGAAAATGTTTAGAGAAGAGAATATCTCATAGAAGAGGAAGAATAGGCAAGCTTCTACTCTTGATAGAGTTCCTTTAGTTGTTGTTAATTCGGTTAAATACGAGTACCTTTGGTATTCGGATAAATATTTGTAAAATAGCAATAATTAAACATAAATTCTGCTCCAGTAGTATTTCTGATAATGGATTTTACTTCAACTGTAATGGTGAATTTTATAGGAACGTGGAGGAAGCCCAATATTTACCCATGAAGGGCTGACATTGCAGTATAAATTAGATAATGAATTTGAGCTAATATTTGTGGTAAGAACTTGCAACAAATTTGTATTAACAGAATTGTAGAAATGTAGCTATTGTTATGCTCCAGGTTTGTTTTACTTTTTCAACAGGTAGCCTACCAAAAAATACTACAGCTCTCGTACATTGATAAGTTTCTAGATGATGTACACTTGGAATTTAGAGATAAATATAAAGATGATTTGCAACAAGGATGTATATTTCAAGTATGTAGCTTATTGTGTGTAGTAGTTAATGTAATTCCAAAATCTGTTTGATCAGAGATATCCATTTATCAATTTTAAGAATTTTGAATTCGAGCAAGTCTTTCGCAAAGTTTTACAATCGGCCGAGGAATGGGCAAAGAAACAAGAAAATGCAACAAAAAAAATGCGGTCTTTCGATCAGTCGCAGAAGTCGAAGAAAACAGTTGCTTCCATGATCGAAAGCCGCAAAGACATAAAGACGAAGGAAAGCAAAAAAGTTGGTTAGTAGAGTAATGTTCTCTAGCTGGGAATATGAAATGTTTAAATTATCGGTCCTTGCACACAGGTTAAATAGCTTTGAAACAAATTGTTGGAATTGTTACAGCCAAACAAAAAATGGATAAGGTTCAGAGTAAGTGAGGAATAATAGCATGCTATTGTGTGAAGTATAGCATGCATAGTCAAAATAGCATTGTGTGTAATAGGAACAGAAAAATTTTATGACCACTAAACTATCCTTTAATCCCAAATTCATTATATGCTTTGTTAGAATTTAAGCAAGAGGTGAAATCACCATCTGTTGGCAATGGAACAGACTCTAAAGGCAGTGAACTTGATACTGACACCATCGAAAAGAATAAATTAAAATTGTTGAAAATACAAGGAGGGAAAAAGAAGCCTGCCGACAAAGGGTAGGTCGGGTTGTCTTAAACAATAGTGAACAAACTGGACATTTGGCATTTTTTAACTAACTCACTTAATGAGTGTTTAAGGGGGGTTATAACTGTGTTCATTTCCCATAGAAATATTTTTGCAGCCAATTTCAGCAACAAAAGTGCTCATAGACAACAAAAATACCAAATTAAAGAGAATGCTAATCCCCAGGTAAACACGAAGCCCTTTCCCCAAAATTCGCTCTAATAAAAAATTAAAATTATATATAAACTTTAGGACTTTTTACCACCTCTCAGTAAATTCTTTTTTAAGAAATCTTGGTGCTTAAAAATGTGAAAAATGAGCTTGCTATAATCTAGCTATGGTTTCCTCTTCAATTTAGTATTTTTTTACATTTTTTAAGTAAATATTTACTGAAATCCTCTGCAAAAACTTTGATGTAAGGTGTTGACTTTCCATATTTATGGTTGTGCTACATCAAAAGATTTACATATCCAAGATGGTGACTATAATCCACAAAGACAATCTTTTTTTTAACCCCACAGAACTAGGTTAATAGTCAAATTATAAAATTTGTACATTAGATTTCAATTCATTTTTCCAATACCGGGCACATGAACTTTAAAACACTGCATTTTTCTCAGTATGAGTATTTTTGGCTAGTTCACAATGGTTTAAGACAATCCAGTTGTAGGAATTGCTGTGTTATGACTAACTGGTAAAGCATTTACTTACACCATAAATTGCTTACTTAAGAAAAAGTCCACAAGCGCCGAAGCAAAAGGGTAAACAGGCTCGCATCTGGGAAAACGGTGGTGCAACCAAAGGGCAGGTAGCATTAGACTTCAGCAAGAAAGGAGAGAATGGAGAAATTGAGGAGCAATCAATTGACGATATTACCACGCCTGAATCGGTAGGCAAACATTTCAGGTTGATGGGAAGGGGGCTGTGGCATATTTCGACTGACTTGAGTATTTCTTAGCGTTCCTGGATCCGCACCATGAAAGGCGATCTGAAGGGAATGGAAGCGGAGTCAACATCGGAAGAAGAGTCCGAAGAGGAAGACGATGCCGAAAAACCGGCTGACAAGGCGTAAATAACAATTCGTACCATAAAAATAGGAAATACTTCTGCTCTTCTTCTAATTTGCGATGGATTTATGTTCTTTCAGGAAGACCCGTGGCTTGGGCATGTTTAGCATGTTTAGGGGATTAGTGGGCTCAAAGAATGTCTCACGGGAGGATATGGCTCCAGTCCTAGAGAAAATGAAAGACCACCTGATAGGTATAGAAAAATAGTGGCATTGATCAGGTTTTCGGGCACAAAGAGACTACAGCCATAAACAATATAAAATGGGTAGGTTTTTCAGCGCACTCTAGGGCGAGTTCACCAATTTAAGATATTCATCCTCCTCATTTCTACAAAATGGTATATTAGTTAGATTAATCTATTATATTATTGATTTTAATCATTAAATCTAAATCAATAATATTAACATAAAATATATAGTTTAGGATGTTTTTTTGAACTACAGAACAATCCACAGTACCCTATACCATTGTATAAATGTGAACTATTTTTTATCCATGTAGGAATATTTAGTGAAAGTTGTTTGAGGAGGTGGCAAAATGCTATCAATAGATGGCACTTAAAATACTACCCATTTTACATTGACTATGAATGTAATGCTATTTGATGGGGAAAAGGTTGATTTAGCGAGAATCTGAACAATTAATACAAAAATATATTTGCTCTTGAAGGTAAAAACGTTGCCTCCGAGATTGCTGAAAAACTGTGCGATTCTGTGGCTTCCAAGCTTGAAGGCAAGGTTTTAGGGACCTTCACAGGCATTTCCTCGACAGTCAAAGCCACCTTGAACGAGGCTTTAGTCCAACTGTTATCTCCCAGGCGTCAAGTTGACATTCTTCGCGATGTTGTGGAAGCACAGCGTCAGCGACGCCCATTCGTGGTCACGTTCTGTGGCGTGAATGGTGTGGGGAAGTCAACGAATTTGGCCAAGGTTGACAATTTTGTGGTCTCTTTGGGGTTGTTGTTAAATGTAATTTTAGTAGTGCTGCCAATATTTGGATTATCTTAAACCACAGTGAACTAACTAAAATTTGGCATTTTATTTTAACCAAGTCACTCAATGGATTATTAAAGATATAATCTTGTTCAATAACACTGAACAATTTTACTGCTTCAATCAGAACAGTTGTTACATGTCAAAAAATTATATAGTGGAACCTGACTAATGCGAAAATGCGAACTTGAATAATTCGAAATTGTCTTTAATTGAATTTTTCTACCAATCGCTTGAACTTTCTGTTAAATCTATGATAACAATTCTCCTAAAATTGGAATATTTTTTGGATAATTCAAAGTATCACTTCACCATAGATAACAGAAATAGTCTGTGTTTCATTTGCATTCAGATAAGACATTTTAGAGCATTTTTTTCTTAGATTTACGACATGTGATCAACCTTCCGATTTTTTCTGTATGTATAACTATACTGTATTGTACATAGTTTTAATTCAACTCGGTATCTTACAATCGGCATATATGCAATGCCATTTGGTAGGTTATTCATTAAATAGCAATTAAGTTTCCAATAAATGCTTTTGAATTACTTTTTTTTTTCTCAGAATGAGTAATTTTGTCTTAGTTCAGTATGGTTTTAAGATATCCACCCTTCCCAGTCACTTAGGGTGCCCATAATACAAAGTGCAAATTATGAATGACCATTCATAAATAAAAAAATTATGAAGGTTTGATAATCTGAATGCTGTTGGTTTCATTCAGATCTGCTTCTGGCTGATCGAGAATAACTTACGTGTGCTAATTGCTGCTTGTGACACGTTTCGGGCTGGTGCCGTTGAACAATTAAGAACCCACGTGCGTCATCTGAACGCACTGCATCCCCCCGAACAACACAACGGGGTACAAATGGTGCAGCTGTACGAAAAGGGATACGGCAAAGATGCAGCAGGAATTGCTATGGAAGCCATCAATTATGGTTAGTTATTTTAACAACAACAAAAAATAGTTCCAAGGGTTGTTATTTAAAAAAACCTTCTTAAATGGGAAGACCATCTTAGAAAAATATTCTTTCAAGAGTATACATTGAGAAAATACATTTCCAAAACTTCACAACAATTTTGTTTAGTTGTTTAATAATTAAGTAAAAAAATTATTCTAATGATGTTGCAAAGTCACATTTTGCCAATCCGGAACACCAAATGTAACTTGCTAATACACTGCACCACATTTTGAAACAACATCACTTGGATAGTTATTTTTTTGCTTGAATGAAATGGCAAATAACATCAGCAGTGGTAATTTCAAATTTATTTGATTTTTTTAAATAACTACACACAACATTGTAAAATTTGAGGAATAGTATTTTTCTATGAATACTCTTGAAAGATATACTTTTAGCTCCCAATTTAACTAACCTAATAATATCATTTACAGCACGTGACACTCGTATCGAAGTTGTGCTCGTGGATACCGCCGGGAGAATGCAGGACAATGAGCCACTGATGAGAGCTTTGTCCAAAGTAAATTTTATCTTCCTTGTTTCTCTAGAAAAAAAAAAGTTGCTGAGTTTGTAATTTGTGTGATATTGTATAATTTTAGCTTATTCAAGTTAATCAACCAGACTTAGTGCTCTTCGTTGGCGAAGCCTTGGTGGGGAACGAAGCGGTTGACCAGCTGGTTAAATTCAATCAAGCTCTCGCAGACCACTCGTCTCAAGAGCAGCCCCATTTAATCGACGGAATTATTCTCACCAAATTTGATACTATTGATGACAAGGTCAGTGGCACAATGGGAAATGATCCTGTTGCACAGAATGGTCCAATATGAATGCATTCTTTGTTATAGGTGGGAGCAGCCATTTCCATGACGTACATCACAGGTCAGCCGATCGTGTTTGTGGGGACTGGTCAAACATACGTCGACCTGAAGAATCTGAATGCAAAAGCCGTGGTTCATGCCTTAATGAAATAATTTTTACATTGAAATGGACTGTTTCAAATTATCCTTAAAATTTAAGTTACATTAAAAAAGATAATATTAAAATTCTACTTGGGTTGAATTTACAATCTGTTGGTTGTTAGTGAAGTCAGACAGGCAAACTACAAACTAAGCAGTCTATTTTTGATACTGAATACAGAATGCATTGGATCTAAGCGAATTTGTTGGTCTATAATCCAGAGCTCATACAGATCTTATGTCAGGCCTGCATTTCTAAATAAAAACATACAAATTGACTTATTAAATCTCCCTGATTTTCCGTTCTTAATTTGAGAATTTCCCTGACTTTCTCGAACTAAATTCCGCTTCCCAGGTCAGTACGAACCCTGCATATTGTAGGTGTCATTTCCCACAATCTGCAGGTAAGTACGAACCTCCCTACATATTGTAGGGGGTCATTTTCCACAATGAAGTTAAATGCCTTCACAAAATTGTCGATTTAGACATCTTTAAACAATTTCCAATAATTTTGCACTATCCAGCAGAGAATAAAAGGAAATTAATTGGAAATTTACAACCAAAGATAATTGGGATTGGACTGGCACGACATTCGGTAGACCTGGGTTCAATTCCCAGGTCGGCTGTCTTGACATTAGGTTTTCGTGGTTTCCCAAAGTTCCTCCGGGCGAATGCTGAGACAGTTCCACTAAAAGGCGGCCACGACCGCACTCATCTCACATCAAATCTCATATTAAATAGGCTAGTTATCCTGAGAGTGAGAGATTACACCCCCACCTCCCCCACCTAATCACATTTATTTGTTGACTGTAAGGTAATAAGTTGAATTGAATCAAACTTTCCATGCATTCATTTGCTATCTTTCACCTAACGTCCACTCATATAAATCCCATTAAAATGGGAATTTCAACTAAAACTATTTTTGTTGATGCAAAAAAAAAAAAAAAAATAAGAAGTGAAAAATGAATGAGGAGTTTAATGATCACGTTATCTATTATTAAACATGAAATGCAAATACAACTCACGAATAAAAGCCCAATGGAAAATAAGCTATTATCATGTCAAAGAACTTAGGTAAACACAATAGCTTATTGTATTCCAGATATAAAGTCAAATGCTTAAGACACTGAATTTTGATAAGTAATTCAAATATGTGGTTTCAGAAACAGCTATCTGCACGATATTTTTCAAAATAGTAGCATTAATATGTCAATGAAAATAATGAAAGCATAACATTCTACTGTGAAATTAAAAACAGATAGTTATTGATACTTTCAATAAAAAAATGGAGTGCGATAATAATGTAAAAAGAACTTATACTACTTCGCAGGATCACATCAATGGAGATTCATGTGGAGTTACTTACGAACGATGGGACGGCCACGTCCAATTCCTCTCCCTGAATAAAATTAATTTAAAACCAGTTAATAATCCTACTTAAAATTATACGGGTTGAACACAAAAACCATCATATTAATCCTACTCTCTCAATATTAAAAGCACATTGTAAATTAGGAAAGTACAAAACAATGTTACATTTCATGTTTTGCCCAGTTGATTTTAAAGCTCACTCCAAAGTTTTATTAAATGTGCTCAGCTGAGGCTGTCACCCTTTTTTTAAACAAATTTCCACTACACATATGAATATAGTTGTACTGTTTATTTCCCCCAGTAGTCGTGGTCATGTTATGCCTTACACTAACAAGTTCAACATTTTTACTTTTTAAATTTGATTTAGTTAAAAGGGAGGCCACCCTAGAAGAGCAATGCTTTAATCAAAATTTAACAATAAAAAAATACACTCCCAACGATTTTTGCAAATATGTAACGAGTATTCATTTTATATATACATAAAAATGGCAGCCAGCAGCCTTTTATGAGTATTTGCACATTTAATGGCAATGACAATTAAATATTTACATTCTTGGAAAGTGAATATAAAAGTCCTGTACAGAGGTCCTGCATTAAATTTTACAAAACATACACATTAACATATTAAATTTCCCTGACTAAGTTCTATTTAGAGAATTTCCCTGACCAAATTCTTCCTTCCAGACTTTTCATGTCAGTATGAACCCTGCAATAACTAATCTCGTCTTTCACTTCAAATTTTCTAATTTTATTCAAAAAATAATGAATGACTGGTGCACTTCAACAAGTGCAATTAATTTATTTAAAACTCAAAAATTTTACCTGCCAGTAGGGTAAATTAAATTTTTTATTTTTACTGCCACCAGTAGTCTAATTGATGGATGCTTTGTCGTTTTTATTTTCCATCTGTTTCTTTGGTAATTACCATAAAAGTGAAAGTAATATTAAAAAATTTGCATGAACAAATTTAGTTCAAATTGGTAGAAGCATTAATTAGACAAAACTTGGCAATTCCAAAACTGGACTTATTGATGGTAAAATTTAAAAATGGATCGTTTTACGATCTGAACATATTTACTTTTTAGAGTTTCATTTCCCGTTATAAAA
>JAQFYV010000574.1:0-10855 GCA_034695065.1 Choneiulus palmatus | reverse complement strand
TAATACCAAGTTTCACAGCTGCAGCCCGTATAGTGCGGACCTTGTGCTGGTGTCCTTTGGTCCGGACAGCACCCGTGCTCTAGCGTGCTGCACGGGCAGCCTTCGTTGTTTGGCCCTTGTGCTGGAGTGTGTTGGTCGGGACAGCAGCCGTGGAGTGACCGCGAACAATCACATCCCTCGTGACTGGGGCCGGTGGCCGAGGTGACTCCATCGGGACAACAACCGAAGGGAGAGGCCTGACATCCACAGCCCTGGTGATCTGGGCCACGGGCAAAATTAATACCGTCCGGACAGCAGCCGTACGGGAACGTCTCGCAACCGCAGCCATCAAAGTATTTGCCACGGGCAGGTGTAAGACGGTCATAGCAGCAGCCAAATTCGGTGTCCGAACATGGCGTGCAACCCTCCCAGTTGGGACCCGTGGCTGCGGTGTGTTTGTCGGGGCAACAGCCAAATTCGGATGTTCTGCATTCCACCTGTGGGAGTGCTCTACTCAAGTCTGGACAGCCTTCAAAGTCCGGACCCGTTGCTTCAGTAATGCCATCTGGGCAGCAGCCGAAGGTTGAATTGCTGTTACACGGTTCTTCTGAAATTGTTGCATTATCGTCTTGTGCTGCAACATAATTAATACACAAATAGCTAATTTAAGAATTTCCAGAAGTTTATCTAGGGAGTGTATTAATAGTTTTGGTAGATCGTTGTACTATAATTAATTTAATAAGGCATCAAGGGGAGGAGGGATAATTAAAAAATTCTTAGAATTTTGCCAAATATCAGGCAAAATTATAAAGTTGAATAAGCAGATTGAGATGTAAAACTGAGGGAATTTTGTAATTGCTAGATGGAAGTCAGTTTTAAATTTTTATTGATCCAGACATTCTTTGATTAAATTTCATTAAAAGGGAAATCCACCCTTAAAAGGTTATATCTAAATGATAGAACAAAAAAAACATATTCCATATCAGAGTTTTTGCAACTATTTTCTAGTTTTTTTTTAAAAAAAAAAAGATAATGAAACAAAAGAGTTTTATGAGACATCCTGTAGCGGCAAGTGACGTCAATTGACGAGGAAATCATTCTTCTTGGCCTTGTCATTGGCCAAAATGGTATTTTGGCCTAATTAGTTTTTACAGGGTGTCAAGAAGTGTCTTTGCAGGCTATTTTTGCAATGAAAATGAATTTAAAATTCAAAAGTTCCAGGATTTCCAGTACAGTAAACACCCTGAAATGGTGACCGTACAAATGTGTCGAAAAGTTGCCCCAATTTCTAATAAAATTTGATTTTGTCCAATTTCTATTGGGTCGGATGTCCTTATTAAATCATTAATTTAGGGACTTTCAGCTTACCGAGAGTTGCGTTTTCAAACTCGGGCGATAGTGTGACAGTGTCATTAAATTCATCATAAGGTGGGCTGTCGACTGCTGCCTCTTCGCATCCCTCGTCGTCCGGCCCCAAGGCAAGTGTCAGATTATCCGGACAACATCCGAAGGTGGAATTCTCGCAGTCATCCTCGATGAACGTGGGCGTGGTGAACCAGGAGTCTGTAGCATTTTCGGGGCATCCTTTACCGTCGGGGCCCTCCGCTGCCGTGATGCCATCTAGGCAGCAGCCATGTTTCGATTCCGTGCAATCGATGCCGGACCCAGACTCGTCAACCGTTTCGAGGTCAATTAGGCTGTCCGGCTTTACCTCATCTTCCACGTAACAGCCCTCGTAGCCCGAGCCCTCGGCAGAGGTTTCGCCATCCGGACAGCAGCCAAACTCGCTCGTCAAACAAGCGTCACTCGGAATAAAATCACACCCTGCAAATTTGTCGCCCGTAGCAGCCGTGATGCCATCTGGGCAGCAGCCATGTTTAGTCGAGGCGCACGTATCGGGCTCAGGGCAATCCATAAAGTCTGGTCCTTTGGCCGGAGTGACTCCATCCTGACAGCAACCAAATTTGGCGTCCTGGCATTTGTACACTTTAGGACATCCTTTGCTGTAATTTATCTTGAATTTAGAAAAATCAAAATTTACCTGAATAGGCATAAAGACTCTGATTTTAGCTTACCGGAATGGGCCAAGTGCAGGAGTGATGCCGTCGCTACAGCACCCAAACTCAGATGCCTCGCAACCATCGACCGGGATTACGTTTGGACACCCTTCATAATTAGGACCGGATGGCGTCACGCCGTCAGGACAGCACCCATGTTTGGAATCCTTGCAGCCACCAACGGTCATAATTTCATCTTAGGCAATGGAAATGGAAAAATGTTCAAGTGCCGGAATGCTCGTGATACGCGTGATACCTGCTGTAATATTAGCTTAATCTTACCTTCATCGCAAGGATGCGTGTTGCACGGCTCCTTATGCAAAGGTTTCTTGCTGGCATCACAGCTGCTACTGTTGACTACAACGTCAACTAATAGGCATAGTACCTTCCGCGCCCTGTGCCCAGCGCCGCACGGTGCAGTGCACTATCCATAAAAATAGAGGCAAAGGAGGCACGGTTACTTGCAAATTCCAGAAGTTTTGAAACATTTTTTAATTTGATTATCTTCTGACTTTCTCACCCTGTTCCAAGGACCTGTGAACCACATGCCGTCACATTGGGTCTGAGTGCAATTCCGACGGTTTTCGTAGCGTTTTTCAGGGTCACATTTATCGTCTGGCACCCTGTTGATGTTGTCACCTTCCACTGTGGCGCAGAATACATCCCTAGTTTCCACTCCCGCCCCACATTTTGCCGAACACTAGAAATATTAAAAATATATAGGTTAAAGGGGAATACCACCACAGAAAAACTATTTTTATTTCAAGATTGAAAAAAAATACTATTCCTAAAAATTTCTCAACTATGTTATGCTTAATTATTTAAAGGGGAAAACTACCCTAGAAAAAAGTAATTTTATTTCAAGAGTATATATTAAGAAAGTACTATTCCCAAAATTTCACAACTATGTTATGCTTAGTTATTTAATATATGTAATAAATTAAAAGAAAAAGGAAATAATGGCCGAAATACCATTAACATGTTAATGACACCGTCGACCCCCATTTTGCGTTGCACGTGCACATTAAAGAACACCAAGTGTAATTTGTACATGCAGTGCATCACATTTTGGAACAAAATCACATGAGTACGGTACATTCTTCTCTGTTTGAATGAACGTGTCGATGACATCAGAAACATTTTAAGTATGCAATTTCTTAATGAAGAAAAATACTTTTTTCTAGAGTGGTCTTCATCTTTACTAATAAATTAAAGAAGAAAAGAATGAATGGCTGAAATACCATTGACATGTTAATGACGTCGCATGGCCACATTTTACAATGCTCATGCAAATCCAGAACACAAAATGTATTTGCACTTGTAATATAGCACAGTTAGGAATTTTTGTGTTGCAAGTTTAGGAATAGTATATTTTTAATGTATACTCTTGAAAGAAGAGTGGTTAGTGGTTAATGACAGGGGCCTACCTCACTCCATTGGGTCGCGTACCACATGACCTCACACGGCATGCTGTCCTCACATTCGCGCTGTATATCTGGCAGGCGATCCACGTCGCATACATCATCCGGGAAAAGCGTGCCATGTTGATTGGAGCAAAGTGCCTGCCGGGATTCGGCTTGCAGATTGCAAGAATCACACTTTAATGGGAGATAAAAACGATTTTCACTGTGTTCGAGCTTTTTTAATGGAAGCAGAACATTGTATAGGCCTATACTTACACCGGACCAGTCCGACAAAATCCAGTCCACACCCTCACAGGGACCATTATCACAGCTCTGACTTACTGCAGGCTTCTCTTCGCCATTGCACGCATTATCTGGAAAGACCTCCAACGTTCCATTTCCACTTCTTTGACACGTCACCGCTCTAGTTTGCTGCCCAGCTCCACACAGCTTATCACAGGTGGACCACGGTCCCGCATTCCACTGCGGACAGGGAACCTCCGTATCGCACGATCTCAAATGGGAAGGACGTGGTCCAGTCGTGTTTTCACACTCAAAATTCTCAACGATCGATGGAATGTTTCCACTCATGTTCTGATGACAGTAAACCACACGGTACTGAACACCTGAACCGCAGGAAACTGAGCACTCTTCCCATTCGCCAATGTTCCAGCTGTGCACAAGAAAGACCAAATTACTATTTGGACCCTAAAGGGGAACGGTACCCTAAGAAAAGTAATGTTTAAATGACAGAGCATATTTTCTTTAGACCTTTTTTATATAAAAACATTCATCTAAAACGATTAGCCAAACACACTATACATGTTTTAAACAACCTGCTGAATACGTCACAAGCCCAAGTACTCCAACATCTACGTCCATCACAAATTCGAAGGATGTAAATGACAAATGCGTGATTCGTGCCTACTGATGCATGATTGGAGTAGAGGTTGGAGTCTACGTGTGACATGTTTGAAGGGTTGTTCCAAACAAGTACTGGGTGTTTTGGTTAATCATTTTAGATGAATGGTTTTTATTTCTAAATAATTTTTTTTGGTATGTTCTATTTTTTAAAAATAGCATTTTTTATGGTACCGTCCCCTTTAATCCTAGTTTCCGAACCTACATCGAATCCAAACCTTACCTTGGAGGACACGGCTGCGTATTGCAAGATCGGTTGTTGGGCGGTTGAAGAAGGGGGTCGCACAGATAATCGGGAACTGTCTCAAATGTAGTGGATTTGGCACATGATACATTTCGAGTCTGTATTCCTCCTGCACAGTCCTCACTGCAGTCACCGTAGGATCCGTACACCCAGGAATAGGTGTCTTGTTGGGCTGCCTTACTGACCTCAGAAGGGATGGAATATTCATAGTCAATGCCTGCGTTCGGTTCTTGGTATAAAAGCTGCAAAGTTCAACGAGAAATCGAAAAATTAATCTTTGGAACATTTATAATTTCTTCGACCAATTGCACGATTCGACGAATTTTCAGAAAACTTGCCACAATAAAAAGCGCCTCCGTCGTAGGTCCGAGCGCACGAAGGCTCTCTGGAGCAGTGATGCCATGAGGCTTCCTTTCGTAGTGTATCGTGGTGCCTGCAAAATGCAACTCGCGAGGGAAGTCTATTCTCCAGTTTCCATTCAGGTAGTAATGTCCCGTCAAGTTCCGTATTGCTGAAATGGTATTTTTAGGGAAAAAAGTTAGCGGTTGGTTGTTTCTTTAACTGACCCAAGCAGCAAATTTGGTTGAAAGTACATGAAATCAACGTTTCAATGTTACCTTAAAAATGGTTGTGCTAGTAGGTTAACAAATAGTTGGCACATTGAATTAATATTTCAATTGTAATGGAAATTTAGGAGAAAATACACATTATTTATACAGGATAATATCCGAAAACATTATTACTATTTATAATGTTTCTTCTACGTATTATATAGTAGCATACTAAAATGTTTGGAGAACGGAGAATGAAATGATGTGCTTTCATACTAAATGTAAAATAAATAGATAATATGACACATTTTTAATATACATAAAACTTTCAATAAATTTCTATTTTCAATATAGTGTTAAAAATCTACTAATTTTAAAAGTTATAAAATCTTTTATTTTCGCCATACACCATTTTTCAACCACATGTACTTAAATTTGCCAAAACTTAAAGAACATGGGAAGAATGACCCATTATTGCAGTGCACATTATCCTACCTAAATCTAGTATCTATGGCTAACCGTCAGACATTCTGTCTGCCCGACCCACGTCATCATCGATGACGTGGCAGGGATGGGAAGGAGGAGAAGGGGATTGCGGTCGTGGCCGACTTTTTGTGGTACTGCCCCGGCATTTGCCTGGAGCGAGTAGTGATTATGGAAAACCATGAAAACCACAATCGAGGCAGCAGACCTAGGAATTGAACCCAGGTCTTCCAAGTGCCAGACGGAAGTACTAACCACATGGCCACCACAGCTCAGTATCCTACCTAAATAGTTGTTGGTTGCTCTTCTCTCTTGTATGATGATATTTGTCGCTCCTACCGGTATCAGCAAAATGTCATTGTAACCTGTTTGGAAAATTACACAGGGCATTTATTGGTTTTTCTGCTTCGGGTATTACCAAACAGGAAATGGGAACTCACCAATCTGAAGTTGTTGCAGATTGAACACATCTTGTATCGTGGTACAAGAACTGCCATCACCGCCGCAATCGCGGCATTTGTCCTCTTTGGCGTTTGATCCAAGCATCAGATCGCACCCTACGGGCTAAGGACATACCATGAACAATTTTTATGCTTTTTCTTATTTGTTCACATAAGTTTTGGGGTATTTGATCTTCAGAAAATTAACGACGAACGGGGTTTATGCATTCTGAATTCCAAAAATTAGTGCTTACTAGGCAAATCCCGTCAACGCAGACATCAAGTAATTCCGGATCACATCTCGTTCCGTCAATAACTCGCCTGGCATGTCGATAATAGGCATTTTCCCCTTTCGGCATACAATTTAATTCACACTTGTTGGGTGCTAAACGGTAAAGCAAACAATTCGGTGAAAGGGAAATATTCGAGTAAATAAAAAGTTTAATGAGATTCAGCACAATTACCTTGGGTATATGGGATCCAGTCGTAATATTGGCCGTCAAAGGGTACGTTGTTAAATCTGGCACATTGCTCGGCCCGGAAGTCCCTTGAACCTTCTGGGCAATCCTAAGGAGATAAAAATGATTCATTGCTGGATAATATTTTCTGGATAATAAATTCCCGAAAATTGTGTCCTATAGACAAATAGATTATGGATGCTTAGGAAATTACCTGAATATTACATGAAAAGTGTTTTCTGTTAGGTCCATAGCAGAGCAAAGCACCATCAGATCTGCAAAGAGAAATTGTAAAGTTTGTCAATTACATACTTTTAAGATACTCTACGAGCGTATATGGTAGGCCTACTTAAAAAATAAAGAGGAAGACCACCCTAGAAAAACGTATGCTTTAAAAATAATTTTTTAAAAAGAAATTCATTCTCAGCAATTTTCACAACTATGTTATTAAAGTATTCATTTCTTAAATAAGAAAATGAATTTGATTTTATAATACAGTTTTTAAAAAGCAAACATTTAGTCTCGTTTTTCAAACGAGATTGTTGCTGGCATCGTGTTCGACTTCATTGCCAGCCTGCCTTGGAAGTCAATTTTATCCAGCAGATGGAAATTGGGCAAGCTATATAGGAAGCGGCCGGATGACATCATTAACAGGTCAGTGGTGTCTTGTCAGTGAGCATTACTTTTCCAATTATTTATTAGTAAAAAAAAATATACCTATCATAGTAGTGAAATTCATAGTAGGCCTATTTTTTATGAATTTATTATCTAAAAGAAAAACATTTCTAGGGTGCATGGTCTTTCCTTTTAAGTTAGGATTAGGTATGATTAGATTATGTAATGTAATTCATTAAAGCCTACATGTTGTACCATTAGTGTGATTTTTTTTAACTATAGGACCTACATTTAGTGAACTACAGTTTGATGACAAAATACATGAAGTTATCTAAGTGTGCAATGCAATTTGTTCCTCGCTACATAAAATTGATCCAGTAAACTGGAATTTTTCATTAGCATTATGATATACTATACATGTAGTGATTCTACTTTTTGTTGTATCTTTAAAAAAAATACCCTCATAAGCTGACATTGGTATGAAGTATGAAATATGAGACTTGTGAACAGTGTATTTTCTAGTTTTTATCCATCTCAAATGTACATAATTGGTTTGACCAATTTGTAAAAAAAATTATTCATGAACGTGAGAATAACAAATTATCCTCGACCAGTACCTACCAAATGTATTTAGTGCAACAGTATACATTTTTTTCCATTTACAAAAAAAAAAAAAAAAAATATTAAAATAAAATGAAATAAATAAATAAAAATAAATTTCTGTAAAATTGTTTCAATTTACCTGTTCATTTCCCGTCCAGAAACAAGTTATGAGTTTAAGGGTAAAAAGGGTTATAGGTCAAATATTCTAGCCCACCCAAAATCTACAATTTTCCTATTTCAATTAAACCATAGACCGACCTGTACAAATTCAGACGCACCTTGCTGAATTGCTCGTATGCAGGTTTTTTAAATGGAGGGTAATTGTTTCACGGTTTAATTAGACGAATGCACACGTGCAAATTGCTTTTCCAGGGATCATTTTTTACATGAAAATAAATTAAGAAGTGCATTTTCCCACGGCATTTTAATGTGGGTTCAGCTAAAAAGGTCCCGTTATCTTTTATTACATTGGTAACTACATAAAA
The DNA here is from genome assembly GCA_034695065.1 of Choneiulus palmatus. NCBI lineage: Eukaryota > Metazoa > Arthropoda > Diplopoda > Julida > Blaniulidae > Choneiulus > Choneiulus palmatus. The sequence continues at coordinate 2,616 of JAQFYV010000574.1, read as the reverse complement.
AGATGCCTGATAAATACGGTACCCACTGGGTAATATTAATCCATAACCCATGCTTATTTTTGAGGATAATTTATTTAAAAAATTTTAAACCATAAACGTAATTTTTTTTATTTTTTTCATGTGAAATCCATGTTTTCTACAAGAAAATGGCAGTTCTTGCTTTTGCTTGTTAAAAAAATCATCTTATTTTGGCATTCTAGACATGCCGACATCGCAAAGTCTCAAAATCACCCTAATCTGTTTTGCAGACTTGCATTTTTGTTTTATTACGTGTTTTTTTTTTTTTCTTTCCCGTGTCAAATAACATCGTGTGAACATTTTTTTAGATAAATTGTTGCTGAATTTTTTGGGGGTTTATAGTATGAAATCCTTTGATTTATGATAAAACCCCCCTGTGTTATCTATAGCATAACAAGGTTTAGGTCAAATATGAGGATTGAACACAAAAATTCAGGATAACTATTTTAGTTGTTACATTCAGGTAGAACCTACCAATTACTCAGATCATTAAATAATATTTCAATTGATTTTTTTAATGTTTTATTCCTGCATGGGAACGTTGTCTTAGGCTTAAGCAGGCAGCACCTGCAAATTGTATAACTTATAGCCTAATTTCTAATCTTTTTATCCCAGCTTATAAAATGTTAGGAGTATGTGGTTGGCAACCCTGTAAATCGCGCATTGCATTTTGATTGTGGGACATGGTATATACTTGTAGACATTATTTGGTTGCTGCATTTCTTATTTACTTATTTTATGTAACACCTGTACGAGTTAAGGGATTATGTCAGAATCTGAAAGGTTGGGGAACTCAATATAACAACCATTTCAAATGGACAAGGGCTTTGTAGCTTGGTATATTCCATCAATATCTGATCATATTATAACAGAGATGAATGGAGGACGAATACAAGCTTGGAAATTAAGGGGGGATGATAACCGTGTTTTGAATGGCTCGCAGGGATTTATTAGCTTTTGCTCTGCAGCCTAAGGGCCCACAGACAATAAAAAAACCAAAATTGTAATAGGTATAGGGCCTACTATTGACAAAGCCATTTTTTCCAAAAATTTTGTGCCTAATAATTAAATAAAAATTAAAATAAGGTAAATGTTTATTTCTTGACTTAATTACCAAGGTGAAAAGGGAGCCCTTCAATACCTAAGTATTGTTTTCCTCTTCAGTGTGGTATTTTTATATGTAATTGAAGTAAATATTTGCTGTGTGAATTTGCGAAAACTTTGGATGCAGATATAAACTCATCTAGGCCTATTTGGTGCATTTGACTAAAATGCAGAATTGTAAAATCTTAAGAAGTCTTGTCAATGCATATTAACGACATATGTTGCAATTTTGCATTTTAGTCAGATGCCCCAAATGGATAAGTTTATATATGCACCCTTTGATGCAATATTTTTTCAAAAATCTTTAACTTTCATAACAGTTTTTTATCCCAAAGCTCATAGAAAGAAAAAAATAACATTTTGGTATATGGGCAAAGTTTGACAGATGGTTAGACGCCTTAACTAAATGGAATCTTAACATTCAGAAAGTTGTTGTTCATCATAGTAAGAACGGTCCCTTGACCCAAGTCACCTAACCTCACCTATTAACTGAGCATTGATCCTGTTATCCAGTTGGCCCTGGTAATTGACCCCCAGATAGTGTCTGGGTCTTTGTCTCGGGTTATTTCAGCCCTAAGTTATCGTGCCCGTACATGACCCTCGTGATGATTTATGGGATGCAATTCCATACTATGAAAATGTGGCTGAAAATTAATGACGTATAGGTCCCGTTTGTTTAAATTTTTTTGACTGTAGGAATGATTTATTTGGGCAGCCACAAGTGTGCAAATTATCAACGGCACTCCTTCATATTTTTTTAATATAGACCTATATATACATGTACACAGAATGTATACTCTAGTGTATGTTTTTTCCCAAAGCCGCTAAGGAATAGTTATGACACGTTAGTAATTAATAACCTCATTTAATTCTATTACTCATGCTATGTTTTGCGGGGGAAGGGGGCTTCCTAACTAATATGTAAAGGTCAATCTAATATAGACTGAACTGCAGACTATGAATTTGTATTTGCTGGATGTGACTCGGATTCACTGACTCTTTCTGCTCATCCTCTGCATTTCTTTTCAACACGTATAAACAGTTATAGAAAATGGAAAAACAAATAAATTTTTGCTTTATGACTTTTGAGGTCAAAGAACTCAATCCCAAACTGTTGTATTTATAAGCCTTAAAGTGTTGGTATAAGGAATATTCACAAGATATGCTAAATGCATGTGTTAATACGAAAATTTCTTATTTTCATATGAAAATCACATATAAAAGCATGTAGCCTTTATTTTTAAATTAAAGTTTGAAAGATGTTTGCATACAGTTTTATGCGATGTATTATGGAAATATGACATAACGCACCCTGAGAAAGAAATAAGACTATTGAGTTATTGGAATGTCCATTGCTTTCAATGGATCTTCGCACGACACTTAGTCTTATTCATTTCCCGGGGTGCGATTGTCCTCTGCACTTTAAGGGTGGGTTGGAGCAATGTTAATGGCCCATTGAGAAATTAAAAAAGGATTAATTTTGCAACCAATGGT
>JAQFYV010000573.1:0-10859 GCA_034695065.1 Choneiulus palmatus | reverse complement strand
TAACTTTTCCATGGCTTTTGTTTAAAAATAACTTGTCACTAGGGCTGACTTCCCCTTTAATAAGTCGTTTTTTGTGAATAAAAATTGAATTCATCTTATAAGGCATTTCTTCTTACTTTCTCCTAGAATTATTATTATTATTATTATTATTATTATTATTATTATTATTATTATTTTGCAATGTATTTGATCGTTTCAACAAGGAAATTCACTCCAATTAGGGGTAGCCTAATGCTTTCTTTTAAATATTTAATATGTGCACCAATAGAGAAAAATCATGCCGGAAAATGGCAGCCATTTATATATTCAGTCTTATGAGATGCCATCTGGAACATTAACTATATAGTGCAAGAAAAGCTCATGGCTAACGTCTTGGTCCAAGTTTAGAACTTTGTATACCCTTCCACTATACGTTTTAGGAGACATACATTTTCCTATACATAGGGTATTTTAAAGAAATAATCCAAATATAAATTGTGTGATAAATTACAAATCTTTAAAGTGAATATTCGTAGAATTTTAAAAATACTTTGTATTTTAGGATCACTTAGGAATGTAAGAGTCAAAGCATTACCATTTATCTTTTTTTTTCTCTCTCCTATGTTAAGCAGCACAATTTATGCCAATTTTCGGTTCATCTTTAAGGGGATATGTTGCAGTGAACACCCACCAAAACAACATTTGCTTATTTATTTTTTAAACGGAATGCAGATAGAGAGTAATAGGGCAAAAACACCAAAGTGACATTTATTAGATTTCAAGAGAAAATTATTGCCAAACTAACGTATGACACTATTCATACTCTATATAATTTGACTAGTGTGTACCTAAATGGCACACCCATTAGGCAAGAATTTGTGTCACTTTTTGCTGCGTATGTTATACAATACAAAATTCATATGTGCATTTGCCAAAATCATGAATTAAAAAAGGAAACCGTTAAAAAATTTTTAATTAAAAAAAAAGATATATACGTCGTATACATGTATATATTCTGCTTAAAACTAACATCTGTGTGAAACCCCAAATAACCTGTAAAATATATGAAATTAAACAATACATTATACATGTCACAATCAAATACTTTATTTCATGCAAGTACCGGGTATAGGCCTACTATTAACCCTTCAGAAAATTAATTAATTAAAAAAGCACACATAATATTTATAGGAGCAAAAATGATAAAAGAGAAAAATCAAAGAATGATTGTATTATCCTTTTACTTGGTAAATACAATGATATCCTTTGTTCAAGGTTTATGAAATAGGAAATCTAATGGAAACTAATGCACACTCTTTTAAACACACGTTCAAAAGTAAAACATCTGCTTCAGAAACATGAAATACTTAAGTCTAAATTTATTTCTAGATTAAACAAAAAAAGTAAGACAGAACAAAATTGAAAACATTTTTTCAGACCCTGCAGACGGAAGTGGTATTTCAAAAAGTTATGTTTCTTTTAAAATGGGCAACAAAACAATGACTTTACATTGATAATATTGAAACGTTTTATGGTCAAGATATAGCCAAAACAGGCAATGCAGTAGTCATGTTGCACGCTTATGTTTATTTATATTTTTTTATGTAAAAAATGTTATTGACTAGCGATATTTTTATTGCCAATATTATCAGTACTGCAAGCTAAAGTTGGCTACAGACAAGCATTTAAAGATATAATAAATAGTAACGCGGTTTTACGTTATTATTACTATTTTATTTTCCAGAAATATTAATTTTCTAAATAATATGACGTCTATTGCTTTTAAGGTTATATGCATACAATGGGCTCGAATATTTCTTTTGTGCTTTGAGGTGGTCATTTCAAGTATGATAAAAGTTTCACTGGTCATGTACGAATATTTAATCGCTGTTTTACCACTTAATCAGTGGAAAACAAATGTGGAAGTTAGTAACCGCAAATTATGGAAATTAATATGAAATTTGACGACAGAACACAAACAATTTACTTAGAATTTTTAAAAAATATTTTCGTTAATTTCATATATAACTATAAAGTATTTAGTATGTGGAATACCTATACACTCTCAGAACAAAAGGTGCCAATTCGTAGCACAGATGGCACCCTTGGGTTATTCCTATATATGTGAAATGTGTAATTTTTGGATCTAATTATAATTTTATATATTATGTAAATAAGAAAATATCACAGTGAAGCTATATATTGTATACTGGAAACTTTTCTTTAATGATTAATATAGTTGGAAAAGTCAAGCAATTACTGTATATATATATAAGGAAAAAAACATTTTTCTCATTTTATAATCGTATATCATGTTAATAGTTGTCATGCAGCATTCTACTATTTTTGGATGCATAGATATCATTAAATTGCCCTAACACAAATTATAAAAATATATATACATTCATGTAAACCTTATATTTGTATAGAAAAAAATATATATAAAAAGTATTATGCTGAACAAAATTTATTTAATTTGTATATGTATTATGTAAAATATCATGGTTTACCTCCCCATGCAGTACCTGGATTTCTATATATTTACAAGAGTATATGTGCATAAAGCTAGATCACATTGTTAAGACATCATCAATCTTATATATTATTGAAATGCATATGCATGATAACATTATTACAGTGAAAAAAGAACCCCCATAAATTAATGTAATCGGATGCATTTTCATGAATTTTATTTAGGCATGCACAATAGAATATAGATTTATACGAATGCGTCATTTTTTGAGTATAACGGAGCTCCGTATTTATTTCTAAATTGTGTTAAAGGGGTAGACCACCCTAGAAAAATATTTTTCTTTTAAAAGTATCCTTTTAAAAAAATTATTCCCCAAATTCACAACTATAGGTTATGCTTATAATTATTTAATGATAAACTGAATTTAAAGAAACAATATAATTTATGGACGAAATACCATTGCCATGTTAATGGCATCACTAGGCATATATCCACATTTTGCAAAGAATGCAAGTCCAAAACACCAAATATAATTTTCACATGCAATGCTCCATGCACATTTTGGAACAAAATCACGTTAGCAGAGTTATTTCTACTCGAATGAAAGGCTAAATGACGTCAGCAACAGTCTTATTTCATATTTATTATTAAATAACTAAGCATAATATAGATGTAAATTTTGGGTATAGCATTTTTTAATGTATAATCTTGAAAGAAAATACTTTTTTTTCTATATAGATATAAGGTGGTCTTACCTTTTAAACTATTTTTGACATCATAAACTAGTCCTACATTAACAGACGAAAGACATTTATAAAAGCCTTCTAACAAGTATAAATGCAGTTGAATTGCTAAATGCATTTTTGATACATTATGGAATTTCTAAATCATTTCAAAAGACATTTGCAATGTATTTATACTCGAATTCTTAATGCAATTAAAGAAACTATACCCAGGAACAAATATTTTCTTTCAAAAGCATTCATTAATAAAATTTTGTTCCAAAAATTTCACAACTTGTTGACTCACAATTTTGTAAAAATTAAAATAAATTTGAATGAGACTGTTGCTGACGTCATCGACCCATTAATTCACGTAAAGAAGAATGTACTCAAGTGATCTTGTTTCAAAATGTGGTCCATTGCATGTGCAAATTACACTTGGTGTTCTTTAATTTGACCATGCATTGAAAAATGTGGGTCGGCGACGTCATTAACAATGTAATGGTATTTCGGCCACTAATTAGTTTTTCATTAATTTATTATTAATTAACTAAGCATAACATAGCTGTGAACTTTCAGGAATAGTATTTTCTTATATGTGTATGCACTCGTGAAAGAAAAATACATTTTTCTAGGGTGGTCCTCCCCTTTAAATTTGTATTTTTTAAGTGCATTTGAATAATATTTATATCGAAAAATTCCTTAAAATGTGAATTTTAAAATGATTTAAGCCCATCCATCTACACATGCATGTATTCTTAAAAGAATTGAAAATGCATTCATTTTGATATGGTTAATTTATTTTTTGTTCAGTCTTGCATACATTTTGCAACTTATCAGATAATGGGTTAATCATTTCTTAAGTGTGAATCGATGTAAATCATTTCCTGATATATATGACTCAAAATGTGATATTAAAAATGTTATAAAATGTCAAACCTTCCTTTATATCAACTCAATACATTGCCTATGCACCTATGTTGGCAAACATTTTCGCAAAGGCTGTTGGGAATCCGGCCCTTAAATGTTGGCTTCACAAACGCACTCTTTCAGCATCTTTCATTGTGGGAATCCATGCTGATAGAGCAACAGTGCGCTTTCCCATCACAAGGTATATTTATATTACTGGGTCCATTTAATGCTTTATATATATACTGAGCTATAAGTCATATTTTTTATGGATTAAAAATAAATAAATAATATATATTGGGTCTGGAGAGCACTTTTCGTGCGTAACATCAACATTATTTTTGTGTAAAAAACCTTTCATAGAAAAACTATTTTTTTGCTTCAAATGTTTCCACTCCAGCAAGGAAATCTTATATATTTTACTGAAGCTAAGACACTTTTAATTAAGGTAAGCATTAATGCTTTTATTTATTAAAATTTGTTTGTGTGACACTGTTAAGAATTTACGAAAAAAAAAAGTTTTTTCGAGGGAAAGGAGGTTGTGAAGGTTTGGTTTTCTCTAAATATGTCACTGTTATGCTATTAGGAAGTGCTTCAATACTGATATACAAGTTTGTTTTATGTTGTAAGATATATGTTTATATAAGTAGTATTCGCTCGCAAATCTTGTTTTATCATCATAATTAAAACAAACAAAATTAATGTCTTAATTCAATGCAAAGAAGAAGAAGAATGTTTGTATTATAGTGGGATGAAAATTATTAAAAAAAAATTTGTTTTCTAATAATTAAGTAACATTATACGAGAAAAAAAAACCAGTCCAAGCAAATGTTGATCAATAATTTAATTTCTAAAATTTCTGTAATTTCGCCCAATTTTTGAATGTTTATTAAACCTATTTTTGGACTGAAATTAAAAGAGTGAGGATGCTATAAACGTTAACAGTTTGCCTAAATTTTTCTGATCTTAAACTTACATTTTCAAGCTTAAGCTGGTTCTGCATTTAAATTACCTATACAGTTACCTATAATTACAATTAACATTAACGAAATTCTTCAATTAAGTTATAAGGTTTCAATTGTCTAGCTTTACATATTTTATGGGCCAAATTTTTTTTAAAAAAGCTGTAAGTTGGATAAACTTTTAGAAATTGTTGGAACTAGGTTAAACAATATATTAAAATGCTTGGCAACATTAAATTGTGCGGTGAATATCATCTTCTCTTCCATTGTTCAAAGCCGCATATAAAATCAGCTTATTCCGTGCAATTAAACCATCTTTATAAGCCTTCAGGGGGTTCAAGAAGGCCAAACGTTAATTACATTTGAGTCGGTAATGTGAAATATCCAACCTGAAAATGTCAGTTTTAAAAATTACACCCAAATTCAATGGAGACAGTTTCCCCTCAACAGCTGAATTTGCCATCCATAAAGTTCAATCAGGCTGAAATGCACTGTGAATTTTTCTTTTAACGGATATGATACATCGGCAATCAAATTGATTCAATGAACCATATACACAGTAGAAAAAAAAATCTATCTAAGAAAAAAAATATTTTTTTTACTCAATTCAAAGAGTTTATTCCCCAATTTTTTTTCTGTTGGATTTAATGATGAAAAGATTCAATGTTTAGTCATTTAATGTTTGGATAATGTTCTATGCTTTCGTATAAAGTCATCTTCACATCAATTAGCTAAAGGCCAATAAGTTAAATATACGTATAGTCGAAAGCAAGCAGCCGTTTGCAGAAACTTATTAAAACTGTTTATATTGTAGACAATTTATTATTGTAGGCATGCATGTTTCAGGACTAAGAATAACATGTGGTATTTATTTCACATCAGTCTAACAGTCTGATACATAGTATAGATGTTATTGAATTTTCTTTCAGCTTGAATTACTTTGTATAAATATTGACAAGGTCTTTACACCATTGCAATTGCAACCTTTCAAGGACACACCAACTCTAAAATTAGGCAAAAATTGCTCTAAAAACATGGCAATCACTTTTCACAGAAAAAAAAATGTTCAACCAAAAAAGCTACAAAGAATTACTCCTTCACCCTGATAATGGCTTTAAAGAGCATTAATTTTGATAAATTCATTTCTATTGACAAGTACGTGTAGCCTTATGAATCAAGGTATATAATCTCAATTTAATAAGGGATGCCGGGGTGTGCCTATTTGCATAATAAATCAATTTGCATTTGGTTTTGAAAATGAGACAGCTGGGCTGGTCTTAAGGCCTTGTTAGAAGCATAACTGTAAATCTCAAATATGGATAAGAAAGTCAAAATTAATTATATAAATGTCTTTTCAATACTAATATAACATATAGAAATGGATCCAGAAAAAAATGGGGGGTGGTGATTTAATGATCTTGCATGCATTGGACATATACAATTTGGGGTTGTAATATTGTAACGCTTGATCGTGTGCAACAACAAAAAATCATTTCTGGGGGAGGGGAGTCAAATTGTCCCCCTCCTCCTACTGGATCCGTGCCTGCATGCATATGCTCAACTTTTCAAAAAGGTGTTAATTTACTGTGTGAATAGTAAAAGAAATATAGACACATGCATGGCTCACCACTTTTTTAAAAGATTCATTCTGAATGCATCAATCAATGAATCCTTAAAGAATGATTGCTAAAATACTTAACACTTCCAAATTACTTTTTCTATACACCATTAAAACAGGAAGTGTCACCATCACACAAATGATCATAAAATGATCCTAGTTACAATGGCTTCCTCTATGCTATGCTATGGAAAATACAGTAGCGCCATCTATCGCCACAATGTGAGACTACACCATTTTTGTAATGGTGTATATGCAAAGTCAAATACATCTATAGGAATTCCATTAATTGTATTAATTAAAACTGCAAGTAAACGTTTACTTAAAATGCAATTGTAATTGCATTCCTTAGCATAAATGAAAATTCATATATATATATATATATACTCATTTGCACAAGGAAATTTAATATTATACAATTGCTAAATGCTTTATAAAATGCATTTTGATGGCATCCAAATGTATTTATACTGATGATATATAGCACGAACTCTCCATTCTGGGATACAATATAAAATAAATGCATTTGAATTACCAAAGTATTTATTTTATATAGCACGAACTCACCATTCTGGGATACAATATAAAATAAATGCATTTAAATTATACCAAATGCATTTATTTGATGTGCATATGTATTCTGGAATTTCGATTGCATTTTAAAGTGTACAGACTATTATGCAATACTTTTGGCCTGAGTATTCAAATAGTGTTTATGTTTTCTAAGATTTGGAAAGTAAGTTTGTCTAATTAAAAGTTATCTATTTCAAATTCAGCTTTCTACCTATGATAAGGTAAATCCGTGTTCAATATGCTGAATAATTTTTTTACGTCTAAAAAGAATCAGCTAAGCTTTGTGCTATAAGCTCAACAACATTTGTGGTTGAAAAGTGCATGCAGAACGCACCCATAAGTTAGTGAAAAGTGAATTCAATTTTCGTTTACTATTAATTTCCCTATGGTGTGCTTTCCCTTTTATATATGCAGCAAAAACAGAAACTTGAATAATGATCATAACATAATAAACTAGCTTATTACCATAATATCCTGTGTTTGAAAGTTGCAACTGCAAAAAAAATCCTTGAGTCAAGAGAAATCAAAATTATTTCCATAAATTACAGTATATGCTGATACACATGCATATACCATGCAGTAGGCATATATATGTTCTTAATACTAGGAAATGTATAATTTTCGAGAAATTTAAAAAAGTAGAAAGTAAAATATACATGCAAACATTGTTTCCGGGTATTTTTTTCATTATAGGGCCTATATTGTGCTTATTTGCAATTCTAAATCCAGTATTTCCAAAAAGTGACCTTAGTAACCCGATAAATTCCTATTAAAAATGGCACCTCTGTAACAGTTACTTTACATGTTCCACCAGGGAAATTAAACCCTACAACATTTTTTAAATTATTTTTTTTTACCAAATTATAGTTAATATACTTAAACATGTATTTTATAGCTTGGGCGTTATCATATATAGTTAACAAAATTAAATCCAGAAATTTGAAGTTAAACAGGAAACACATATATGCATTTTATTGCATTGACGTCACAGAACTGCATCACGTCATGGATTGCACTTGTCAGAAATGATAAAAATAAATGCAGTTAAATCACATACAAAATAATAAAAAAATAAATAATAAAATAAAATAATAAAATATTGTTGCATTTCATTACGGCATTTCAAAAACTATAGTCGTGATGTGGTTTCCCTATAATAGTAAAAACCAAGGCCGTAGCCAGGATTTAACACATTTCCTGATTATATATGCAAACATTTCTTGGAAGATTTGCACGGTTTTGCATATCTTCCAAGAAATATTTGCATATTGGCATATTGGTATATAAAGAGTTTATGCAGTTTAATTTTTTTTATAAAAAACTATAAAAGAAGAATTTAATCAATTGTTGATCTATAGGGCCAATTTAAACCAAACATGTTCACCAGAGGACCAATACATGTGCAAAGTACCACCTGAGATAGAAAATAGCATATTTTTTACTTTAGAGAAAACTAAACATGTAATTTTTAGAATCATATATCATCAGGGAAAATCTGTTTTTAGAATTTCTATCCCCTTTAAGAGGAGGTTTCAGTCATGTTAATCGATCATAGATATTTATAGACATATGGTCGTTTTAAAACCAAAAAACATAAATATTTAAAAAAATACAAAAAATTTAAAGAATTATAAAGCTAGTATCAAAAGGTAATCCTGTTTATTTTTTAAATTTAATTAATGCAATAGAAAATGAAAACCTGTAAAAATAAAAAAGTTCCTCCAGGCGAATGTTGAGGCAGTTCCTCTAAAAGTCGGCCACGACCCGCACTCATCTCACATTAATTCTCGCGTTAAATAGGATAGTTATCCTGAGAGTGAGATTACCCCCCTACCAAATGGCATTTCATTGCTGACTGTAGGGTAATAATTTGAATTGAATTGAATTGAATATGTGTGTGGTTTTTTTAAAGGGGAACGGTATACCCTCAACTGCAGTTAATGTAAGACATATATAGAGGGGTGCATGCTTTTTGAAGAAAAATAATAAAAAAATAAATAATAAATACCGGTAACTGTTTAGCATAAAATTGTTCTTATTGCCACCAGCATTAATGAAGTTCTAGCTAATATTCAATGCAATGAATGTGTACGAATTAATATGATAAAAAGATACAAGCAAATAGAATTATAATTAAAATCATTTGTCATCTCTGAAAGATATAGGATATAAAACGCCTTAATTCGTAATGTTCTGAGAAACGGCAAGTATGCTAATCTCGCAGCATAATCGTTAGGGCTAAAAATGAAATTGCAGCCCAAAATTGGTATCATGAGAAAAGTTAATGATGGCTGCCTCGTGAAACATAAGAATGTGTTTTATATGTTTGTGGATAACCGCAGGCCCACTTAAAAATAATCAAATTTTATAAACTGCTTCGTGATAGAATTTTTTTTTCTGGCTTTTATTAGCGAAATGGGATGAGTTTGCATTTAAAGAAGCGCAGTATATACGCGCATATAAGTGGATTAATTTATGTATCCTTCCTTCAATTGCAGACAGTTACGATCAAAGTTGGCAACAACTTAGAATTAACCAGGGTATTAACAAGGGTCCCTATTATCAACGGCCCTACAATAACCATTGCATTTTGAGTTCAGCTCATTGCTAGGGTTAAAGCAACCCACGGCCCAATGAGCAAATAAGCAACTATACCCTTAAGATTCACCAGGGAACAATTCTCCTCCGTTTTTGGCAAATTGCAGCCAGCTCTTGTCTATTGTATAATCTTTTCCACTTTTTTATCATCTCTGAACTCTTTTCTTATTCCCCCCACACTTGCACTTGCACGAGTTCATCTTGGCAATAGACATTATAGGCCTACTCCTCCTTTTCCACATCATTATCATTGATCTTGCCTATATGCACTCCTATATACTTGGGCAAACACATATATAGAAAACACTGCATGCATGCCATTTCTTGAAACCCAAATGTTGGCAGTGTATATATTGCAGTTGCATGTTTTGCCAATATATACTCGCCAAATGCGTTGACGCTCAAAATGGCAATAAATGTAAAGGTGGAATTAAGAAATGTCGAGATTCTAATGTGTTCTCGTCATTCGGCGGAAGAACAGCAGAAAGCTAATGACTTTATAGACCTTAGATCTACATATAAATGGATATATCACTGTCTTTTTGCTGATTTCAATATGCAGGCAGTTGCAAACTGTCGCAATTTTGCTGCTTGCTATAGTTTTGTTCTACGAAGAAATGAAATGATTGCAAGGAGTAGGCTTATAGTTGTATACTCTCTCGTAGGCTGCGTAAAGTTATGAAGAACCGTTTTTAAGAGGCTGTGTATGCTCCAGGCACTAAGACATACATGGGAAGGTGAAATCGATAACATCAGATTTTTTAAAGGAGAAACATTCTAAGTTTTGCATGGGAAAAATACAGAATTCTTAAATTGAGCACAATAAATATAGTGTAAATCACAGTCCTCTTAAAGGGGTAGTCAGCCCTAGTGACATGTTATTTTTAAATGAAAGGCATGGAAAGGTTATACAAAGAAATGCAATTCTAACATAATATAAACTCCCCATTCATTTACAAAAAAAAAAAATAATGAAAAACATGCAATAATGTAAAACCAATTTTACCTAAAAGTAGCCATTTTCT
>JAQFYV010000572.1:0-10862 GCA_034695065.1 Choneiulus palmatus | reverse complement strand
AAAGCCACTGATGATTCCCAATGGCTGGGATGAAACGTCTGGTAGCCAGTGAAGTGGGGAAAAATACCTTGGTGAGGTGAATGATCTGAACACCATTATATGCATAATATAGTTGTAAAATTTTAGGAATACTATTTTTTTTACTTCACTATTGAAAAAAAATTGTCTAGGGTGGTTCTCCTTTATTTTATTCTACATATTTATTGTTTCATCCTTTACATATATGTAATTATTTAGGTTTCTGTTAGTGAATCAGAACTTAATTATTTACAGAAACAATAATTTCTCACAGCACTGAATTAATTTCAAAGTGTCGTCGTATATACATGTACATGTATATAGTAGAGTCACTAGTATACCACAATTAGGAGTAAGTTCCCCCCCACACATAATTGAAGCCCATTTTGTTATCAAATTTGAAACATTTAATACATTAGAATCAAATCAGTTTAAATCATTTATTCCAAAGGTTAAAAAATTACTAATAGGCATGCTTAAGGCAATCTCAGACACCCTGTAGCTATAGCAAATGAAAATCAAATGAATTCAGTAGACCAATATAGACACCCAGAAAGAAACTGCTGATTCCCAGTGCACTTTTCCCTTGATGCATGAATTTGCTTATTATATTGAATGCAAATCTGCAATGGGAAAATTTATTGAACGTTGCCTGGGAAACACCAACTGATTTTAAGGATAGTAAGGGCAGGTTGATGGACACTCCTAATGTGGTTTGTATGTTTTTTTTTCTATCCGAGAAAAGCCTGGAAGGTGCCGTAAAAATATTAAAATATGGAAAGTATTGGATAGCAGATAAAAAGAGGTAAAAGTAGATGTTCGTAAGGTAAGAAACAATCTCAGGAAATTTGCATTGCATTCTAACGCCTTGCTTTTGAAACAAAAATAAAATAAATAAATAAATATGAAATATATTGAATTACACGAGAAAAGGACGCGAAAGGTGAAAATCTGCCCTAAATTTGCATCGGAAAAGTCATAAATTTGGTTGAGAAAGAAAAAAAAAATCAATGGGCTTCATTGATTTACAGCTATGACAAGCACAGGAGAAAAGTCTTAAAAACTCCCAGTAGGAAAGATGGCGCCAATTTTTAACATATAAGGGAATTCAAGCGCATTTGAACACTTTTTTTTTTTTTACTAAAAATCGTTTTAAAGCCATTTATTATAACAGTTAAAAGCATATCACGTGTCTTCAAAATTCATATTAAAACCTCTACGTACTGTAAAGCGTGCAACATGCACTACCACTGCAGCTTTACTTGAGGCTAAAGAGTTGTCAATTTTAAGCTGTATATAATTAATTGCATATAGAAAGAAAACTTTTGTTGAAAAAAATTCACGAAACTTTACGCTAGAAAGAACATAAAACTATTTACAGCACAAATTTGCACAGCACGCTTACTGAAATAGAGACAAATTTAAATAGCTGTAAAATTTTTGCGCTTTAAAGATGAAGTTTTCCCTAAAAAATATTTTTCTTTCAATAGTATTCTTCCAAACATATTCTGTGCATACACATATTATCCAATGAGGCATTTTATCACTTTCCATTAATTTAATATTGAAAAAGTATAGGATTACTCTGTTAAAGGGGAAGACCACCCAAAAAAAATCACTTTTCTTCCATGAGTATATCGAAAATACTATTCCCAAAATTTCACAAACATAGTATGTTATTCTTAGTTAATTTATAATAAATTAAGAAAAAATTAATTAATGACCGAAATACCATTGAATTGCTAAGGTGTCGCCGACCCACATTTTTCCATGCACGTGCAAATTAAAGAGCACCAAGTGCAATTTTCACGTGCAATGTATCACATTTTGGAACAAAATCACGTGAGTACATTCTTTTTTGCTTGAATGAATGGGTCGATGACGTCAGTAACAATCTAACATTTCAAATTTATTTAATTATTTTATACAATAACTATGTATAACATTGTTGTGAAATTTTTTGAACTGTATTTTCTTAATTAATACTTTTTATAGAAAAATACTTTTTTCTAGGGTGCATGCATGGCCTTCCCCATAGTTTTTATTTTGTTATTGTTATTGAGAAAACAAAACAGTTATAAAATATCGTTTACATAGCATCATTCTGGTATAATACAAGCAGACCACATAAGGAGCATTCGTACTAATTAGACTAGATAAGAAATCTGATTGTGGCTTTTGTGCATATTAATGGGGATTTCATTCTGTGGATATTCATGAATAAAAAGAATTAATTTTCAATTTCCCCTGTACATCCCCTTTGTGTATTGTAGCTGACCCCAAATCCATGTTAAATGCTGACTCAGGAAAACCATGGATCGTTGCTCATTAATTTCATGAAATGGTTTAGACCAGTGGACCGTGAATTGGATACTAATTAAGCAAAACTTAAGTGGAATAATAAGCACTTGTTTCATGCACTATATATACAACTAATTATAAACAAATACCCAAAAAGAATAAAAAAAAAACATTCTAGAAAAACGATCAAAATGGATAAAAAAATTTGATGGAATTTTAAGTTAATTAAATTACATCAAAGGTTTATTAAAGGGGAACTTGAAAATCGTTTTCTGTAAATGAATATAATTGCATAAATTACTTTCCCCTTTTCCACGTTTATACGTATATCCTGACCATGAACTTTAATTACAATAGAGGCAAAGGGGGACCTTCTCTTAAAGGTTCCTCCATAAAATACCATAGGAAATTATATAAGGGCATACATAGAAAATAGGTAAAACCTATTGCAATCAGTAATTTTATGCAAGACTACACAATTTGCATTATTCAGTTAATAAGATGCTGAATAACTTCCAGTTATTCAACTTATATATGCACTGTGATTCAGACTTATAGGGATTTAAACTTGAAACTCCCAAAAACAATGTTGCGCAGTAACATTGAAGTTTAGTCCAAATAGCTAGACCATTATGGAAATAGTCCAAAGACAGAAAAAAATTGTGAAAAACTAGAGAGTGCAAATAAAAAGGAAAATGAAAATGAAAGATGAGTCGAATGTGCTAAAGTCTTTCATTTCTCATTCGGGTCACACAATTCCTACATCTGTCATTCAAGGCTTTTTTTCGTTAAACAATAACAAAAAAAATCGATGAATTAAAGTTAGCAGGTAAGCAGAAAGAAATCCAAAAGAGAAGGACAGAAATTTTCCCTTAGCAGCCATTTTTCAAATGCATTTATTGGACGACTGAAGAATATCAACCAATCAACGTATCTATTCTTTCATGTACGAGTATGTACATATAGTACAGCATAAATCTTTGCAAACTTTATTGCTGTAGACGGTGAAGGCTGCTAGAAGCTTTATATACCTTTTATCTGTTTATACCAACAATGCTATCTCTCATATAAATATCCGCTTATTTGTGGTGCACTTTCTAATAACGAAAAACAAAAGCCCAAACCACTTTGAAATTCTTTGAAATAAAATAACAAACAACGCTCATGCTGAGATTTTAAATCAGACAAACTTTTATACCCTGATCGCAGTTTTCAATAAACTAAAAAGTTTTATTAACCGAATCTTAAAAGCATGCACGTAATGATGGAGTTATAAATTTTGAATTTCTGCCTCTTTCTTCCTCCAAAAACCTGTTAAAAAAGACAAATAAGTAAAACTTTCACTTATACTGACATTATAATTTTACAATCTGTTATTTCGTCTCTGATATTAATTCTAAAATTTTCACATGTTTTGCAAATAAACAAATATCTATTTTCTAATTTCATGAAATGCAATGGAAATCTTGAAAGCTACCGGTATCATAGCATATTGCTATACATAATAATATCAGTGGTGCCCATTTTGAACTATAAGTGATACAGAAAAAAACTTTATGAGTTTATACATCACATGTGACAAACCAGAATTAAATATCATTTATAATGAGTTATTAAATTTCAAAGTTGTAAAGAAAATTTTGGAACACCCTGTATAACGCATACAAATAGGAAATTACTTTTTACAGAGAGCTAGACAAAAAATTACGTAAAAACAAAGCATTTTTGACAAATTCATACGCTCCACAATTAAGATAACGTACGTAGCACTAATTTACCTAAAGCTGCCTACTCCATTTATGGGAATGCATTGTTCAAAGAAAAAATGCGCTCTAAATAAGGTTATTTTTTTAATTTCCCACTTGCTCCTAATAACTACATACCCTTCTAAGACTTTGGCAACTCACTAAATTCTAACGAGTATTTCTCGTTCATTTCTCTACTTACTTTGGCCTCTTACATTTTTCATGGTGAAATTCAAAGCCATGCAATTCTCATAAAACGACTGCATTCCTAGACACTATAGGTACATCTCATAAGCGCAAAGAATGATAGAATGAAAATATGAAGATGATGATAAATGGGGAAGAAAAAAAATAGGCAAGATGAAAAACGTCTAAGACCAAAGCCCAAAAGCAAATGACCTGGAAAAAGGATTTGTTTGATCATTCTAATGACCGGATTTGACGGCAGTTCGGACGTTGGACGTCTCATAACGAGTCTAAGGGCTTCTGTATATGGGAAGTACGTATCAGATAGTTTGTTTCTTATCCCACTTCAACTAGCTTAGTCTTTGCTTTTAATGGAAGCAGTTTTCAATACTATACGGATTCCTATACCTGACTTGTTTGTTTTATGGACTTAGAAATTTGTAGTAGAGCTAATCCTTTTAGTGTACATAGGTGCATCCATTCTTTTCATCCACACCTAATCTAAACAGTGTTTAAAGGGACACGGTCAAGCCATCATTAATTAAACAATGGAAAGCATACATGTATATTCAGGCTTAACAATCATGCTAAAATGCAAAGTTGAGATGCATAACAAGCTACGAATTTTCCAATAATATCCAAGAATTTTGTGTCCTAAATTCAGCACCATGCATGCAGGCAACTGCATAAAAGTGATTTTAAAATCATATATATAACTAGCTAATCTACAGTAGAAAAAAAAAAATTTGAAATAAATTTCAGATATTAACTTTAAATGTGCATTTCTTCCAAAATGGGTATCAACCACGATAGTCTCAATGTATGTGAATAGTTCAGAAAACAAAATGCAATTGCAATTAATATGCACGTAAGCCCCAATCCTCAATGAAAATTCAGAAGTACAAAAAGTCGGCTATACTATCTATGGAACACAAACTAAACTGGAAAAACTTTTTCATGAGTTTTCGAACGCACCAAACCTGACTCAGCTCAATCCGTTTGAAGGAATCTTGTGAACAGGCCATATAAACTTGAAATTCGTTACATCCATTTTGTTAAACACATTTCACCACACATTGGTCACATTGCCGGGAACAATAGAAAAATGGAAATTTTGACTAGCTAAAAATGGAAAAGATGGAATTTTTGTGAGTTATATATACATTCAGTATCAATTGATGATAATGATATAAATGTTGCGGCAACTTCATTGCTGAGTCATATATATACGTTTATCTCTAATGGAAAAAAAAAATTCCCGCAGAATTTTGATGAAAATTATGTTCAAAATATTGGACACATTCTGAAGAATTCTGCATGATTTTCAACAATTTTCTGTAGTAGTTTTTATGCAGAAATACTGCAGTTCTGCAGAGAAAGTGTCCAATATTCTACAAACATTTCTGCAAAACTTTGCAGGAAATCGGTATTGTATCGTAGTTAGTAAGCCAACAATGAACTAATCACAATATCAATATCAACAATTGATAGTGAATATTAATTTCCCAATACAGACCACGGCTACTTTTTAATTCGCATTATTGCTTTGGAAACACACTTTTACGTACAGGAGGGGCAAGGGAGTGTGTGCTCCCATTTTTATATTCAAGTATATGAAAATGCACTGCGCATAATTCATCTCTAAAATATAGTTCTGTTTCATAATTAATTTTTATAATGGGATGAATTTTCCATATACACGTTTTATCGTCTCTATTAAACTAGAATAAATAACACATACAGCTATAAATTAGGAAAGCATTAGAAAACTATCTTGCCTGAGAATGAATTTTGCAACTTATTATTTTTAAAGTAAAAAATGATGCAAAAAACACCATGAAAATCCAGATGATTCATTATTATAATACACTTCAATGTACTTTTACTCAGGTATGCTCATGAATTATTGGGCTACATGCAGTTATACTGTAGCACTTTCTTGAAATCCATCAATTTAAAGTCCAATTATTATAGCGTACTTTCATATATATATATATATATATATATATAAACATCATATTCTATGTAAAAAGGGCTCAATTCATGAATTTCTAACAAAAAGACATTTTTCTTTTTTATCAAAACTTAAATGACGTTCAGCTGGCCATGTTGAAATTGGTAAATAGAAAGGAGAAGAATTGTTCAAGTAAATCCTGCAACTTTTATAACATAAATCCCTTTCATGTCAATCACCATCAAAACTAATCCTCAATTAACACGGGTCGATTTTTTTAGGCTTTGACCCAGCTTGGGATTCATATTGCACACGAGCCTAGCAGCTTATCTCAGTTAACGAGTGCACAACTAATGCTAAAATGTAATACCGAAGGCACAATCGCACGGTTCAAGCCCATTTAAATCCAGGATTAAATCAAACTTTTAATGAGATTCGCATATTCAACTTTTTTTTCTTCTCATGAAACCATTCTCAATGCAAACCTATATTCATCTAAATTGTATGGTGCGTAGTCATGCATAATACAAATATAAAACGCACAGTTGTTAATAATTCATTCAGACATAATCGTAACGACCTTGTTTTATTTATTGGTTTGCCCTACATCAATAAAACGAGTTTTTATACTTATACTACGAAGATAATAAAGCGATCGTAGACAAATTTCTTAAATAACGGTAATAACAGTAAAATAGCTTCATTTGTGTGAATATAATCTCCTATTTATTGAGAGTTTGTGGGTTAATGCATTTGTTTTGTGTGGAAAAAAATATTATGATATATATATATATTCCTGACAATTCTTCTTCTTGTATAATTCCTTACAAAAATCACAAACTCAAAATATAACGATTAAATAGAAATAAAATACTAAACATGGATTATAAAGTTATATTCATTATACAAAACCACATCTTCCCATTACAGTCATTAAGATTAGATTGTACCAAAGTAGGTTATCAACGGGCCAAATCACCCATTGTTAAATGAAACCCTAGGTTAATCAATATTTTTCTAAGTCAGTTAACCACTATGATTTCTATACAGGATGTCCTGCTGCATATGTTCAGTTAAGGGTGGATGGGAGTGATGGTGGCCATATTGGATTCTGACTCGTTCCGTAGCTAAATAACTATAATCATAAATATGGAAAGCAATGTACTACCAAACACATGTTACAATGTTTATTGATGTTGGCATAATGTTGGCGCTTTTCGAAAAATGTAAAACCAAAGTTTTTGCAGATCAACTCAGTAAATATTTACTGCAGAAACAGATAAAAAATAACAAATTGAAGAGCAACAATAACTAGTATCGGGCTCCTCTAGAAGCTAAAAAGCATGTTAAAACTTTTCTCTTACTTTAATGTTCATTTAATTATTGGCTAAGATTTTTAGAAAACAGCCTTTCCGCAACCTAGATATTAGCGCTTTGTTCAATTTGGTACTTTTGCTTTGTTTGTGGGCCCTTTGGTTGCCAAAATAAAATGCAAAAACCTTACTAGGGGCCTTTAAAACAAGTCAACCTTCTTCCTATAAAATCAGCATGCGTTTAGTCAAAAATTTGCAGCATGAAAATTATCACTGGTTCAGGTGATTAAAAGGAAAGTCTACTTTTGGAACAAGTCATTTTTAAATGAAATCCATTGTAAAGTTAAATATAGAAATGCAATTCCAGTTTAAAATAAACTCATCATTAACATACAAGAAATAATAATAATAATAACAATAATAATAGTAATAATAATAAAAAAAAAAATATTCAATGTAAAGCAACTATATCTGTGAGAAGCCATAATATCAAAAGTGCTATATATTTTCCATACTGGTAACTAGTTTAAACAGTGTCAGCCATCTTTGGAATGTTAATGCTATTTACAGTGTATATACAGATGAGTATTAATTATATCCTTTTCAATACAATACAAATGGGTAGATGTATTGTACGTTTACATTTCAAGTAAAACTTTCACAGCTTGCATAATTTATTCAAATACTTATTGTCCTTACAATAAGGGTTTCTAGTAATTAGTGAAGTCATCTAGCAGAAATACTCCACTAAAAGCATCCAGGCATTTACGTTTAACTTGAGCTTGTGAGTATTAAACAGAGAAAAAGTGATGACATGTGACTCTTTTAATGGTCCAATTATAAGCATTCCTCAGTAGATGGCGCACTATTTGCGTTATTGAAATTAATTTAAACATCACCACTACCAGGCTATATGTCAGCCTTGTTGGCTTTGTGGAAAACTTACAAGTTATTTTTTTTAATAACGGTATAAAAGCTGTATGATTTCAAATATATTATGGGTCTTAATTATGATTATTTATTATTGGGTATAATTTGATTTAAAAATTACTCGTTAGAAAGTTAGTTTCCATATACTTCTACTGTTATGCATTAATGATGACCCTATAGTTTAGGCCAGCTATGGTCATTAATCAAACAAGTTGTATTTATTAAAGTCTCAAAGCTCTCTTTTTCCTCCGAATTACCTAAACATTTTTTCGATAAGTTCTTGTTTCTATTTAAACAAAATATTTCAAAAGTCATATAGGCCCTATACCAGAAAACGAATTAATAAAAATAAGTGAAAAAATGATAATATAATAACTGAGCATGATGATCTTATTAATTTAAGACGATTTAATACATGATGTAGCCAAGCACGTTAATCAAAAGTCAGAGAGCGTGCATGCACAACTCACATCCTTATACATTATACTTCTACTAGTTGATTTATTAAACACGCAATAATCTGACAAATAACTAGAAAACATTCCTAAACCAATATTTTATAAATGTATACATTTTTCCTATATTTTTTTTAGTCTCACTTAATAAAAATATGGAATTGGAAATAAGTATAATACAGAAATTATGGGCGTTTCTCACAAAATTTAATACCTATACATAAGTCATTTATACTTAGGCAGTCCAAATAAAAAAATGTATTTTTTACCACAGAAACCAAGCAAAACGTCACATAAACCATTTTCTATTTGAGTATTATATAGGTTTTTCAGTTTTCTCTGTACCAACGTATGAATGCTGGCAAAAACATTTTCCAAGAGAAGGTCGGGGAAGGCAAAATCACAACAATTTAAAAATTTTCTAAACGTTACATGATGTATATAGTTTATAGTAATTAAACCACATCCTAAGGAAAAGGTTGTGGGGGAGGGGGGTGTTGAATTGATTTATAATACGTTTTTCCTTATAGTAGCATTATCCATCAAATAACGGCAGTATATATAGTTGCGAAGTATATCGCAAGAAAATTGGACATTATTGTGCACAAAGAACAACAAAGACAACAACATTGTATGTTTACAATTCCGTAAATTTCAATAGAGCTTCCCACCTCGTTTTAACTTAAAACTAAGACTGTCTGCAGTCCCTTGTTACAGTGATGTAATAAGCGAGAGTATATACTGTAGTATATAGAGTCCTATACTTAATTTCATATTGTGTTTTAAGCAAGTTAAGACCAGTACGTCTATGTATCATTCATGAGGAAATACGAAGTAAAAGTATACTCAGTTGGGAGAAGCTATTTACAGACTATTAATGAAGGCTACTAGATTAATGCTTTATCCTCACAAGAAATTAAGTTAGCGATTCTTACGCAGCTGGTGGTGGGTCTTTCAACTAATTTAATTATCTTCATTTAAGAAAAGAAAGGAAAAAATGAAAGGGGAATAGGCTTGGGATTCATCCTGACAAGAATTTGATTAGTGGCTTAGTCAGCCAACTCTTGGCTATTATACTATCTGGTCAGCTTTCAGGGGTATAATAGCCCTTTTTTTTTAATAAAAATGAGATCTGTTTATCCTAGCAAAATGATAAGGAAGTTATGGCTCGCATATTCACAAATTCCACAATAGATAATTGCTGAAATGAAAACCTGAATCATTTAATCAAATTGTAGAATCTTAAAAGGGATGACCATTCTAGAAAAAGCATTTCTCTTTCAAGAGTATACAATAAAACAAATACTATTCCTAAAATTTCACAACTATATGGCTTGCATGCCTAGTTATTTTAAAAAAAATTGAAATAAAACTAGAAATAAGACTGTTTCTGACGGCCTTTTCCATTTCATTTGAGCTAAAATGACTATGTAATTCACTGCACATGCAAGTTACATGAGTGTTCTGAATTTGCCCGTGCATTGCAGAATGTGGCCATGCGACGTCATTACCATGTCAATGGTATTTAGGCCATTCAATATTTGTTCTTTAGTTTATTATTAAATGACTAAGCAGAACATGTGAAATTTTGGGAATAGTATTTTCTTAATGTATACTCTTGAAAGAAAAACACTGTTTTTCAATTGATAGTCTTCCCCTTTAATTTCATCTCAACGATATAATAGTAAATGTTATGCTGTTACTATAGCAATTATATCCCAAAAACTTTAGAATTAGGAAAATCTTGCAAGATTTACTTAATTATCAACATGCCCCTATTATAAGGAACCGTGTAAGACACCAAAGTAGTCAGTGATTGCCTGCTTCTACAATCTTTGTATAGTCCTGGACACCTTAAAAGACATATGAAAATCAAAACCTATAATGAATACTGTGCACAGTCGAAACGTGTTCGTCCGCCAAATTGTTTTTAAAATGTGATGCATTTTGGGTGTGATGA
>JAQFYV010000571.1:0-10864 GCA_034695065.1 Choneiulus palmatus | reverse complement strand
TCCGGGATCACTTTCTTCTTCATTGTGGCAAACTCATAGGCTAGTTTTCTACATTCTTTGATCGATACTCCATAGCAATTTTTGCGCTCTGAATCAGGTAGCTTGCTTAAGCATCCTCTTCTTCGACTGTAAATATTTTTCGAGTGTCTAGGTATGGCTTGTATACCATTGGTGCTGAGGAATTACGTGTTTTTGCGACATAACGAGACAATGTTTGATGGTTAAAATTTTCAGTTGATGCGGCTTGTCGAAGCGGCATGTTGTCATCAATAACTAGCCTGACAGCGCGTTTCATAGCATCTGCGTCAATTTTTCCTTTTTCGGACTATCGTTTATACGTTTGTACCATCCTGCTATGAAAAAAATAGTAGACCTGAGATGGGGCACATTGAGACAAGCACTTGTGGGGCACCTTAATATGTCTCAAGGTGCCCCACACGTGCTTGTCACAATGTGCCCCATCTGCCCACAAGAGAAAAAACAAGGCTTATAAAACTTCATGGTAAAACAGCTTCAATTTTTTTTACCTGAAATGTTTAGCTGAAGACCCACTGAGTTGTACACTGCAAGCTGTTTAAGAATGAAAATACATTCATACCATGTTATTATGCTTCTTACTGAAATCGTTTTTTAAACTAGGCGCAGAACTGGGTCCTGAACTGGTCTGAACTGGGTCCACTTCCCAGGTCGGCTGTCTTTACTTTGTTATCGTGGTTTCCCAAAGTTCCTCCAGGCGAATGCTGCAACAGTTCCACTGAAAGTCGGCCACGACCGCACTCATCTCACATTAAATCTCATATTAATTAGGATACTTATCATGAGAGTGAGATTGTTCCCCTACCAAAGGCATTTAATTGCTGACTTCAGGGTTGGTGATAAGTTGAATTGAATTGAAAGGCTACTATGTTTAGTGTACCATTCCCCAATAAGCTGTTCAATAGAAGCAATTATGTGAAGGTTCATTGGCGCCCAGAAATAAGAATGGGATCTTTTACATAGATAGATAGTTGTACTCTTTTCCGACGGAGGGTTCCAAAATTGAACCAATAACACTGAAGTGCTACACTGCAGAGGACGAGAAGACTGTGCATTACTCCTTGGCATGTTTTATCCACCATAGGAGCAGTCTGCTCTTATCGTCTTCCAGGTGAGGAAAACTGGCTTTTTGCTGACAGAGAATCTCAATAAGGCAGCCAGGGATAAATCAGTCCAGGCAGCAGAAATGGCACCGAGACTGGGACAGACCTTAATCACATGCTCCAAATATTCAGTAGGGGCCAGACAAAAAGGACAGGATGGTGGTTTACCATTCCAGTGGCGAACCCTGTAGTTTGTCTGCAGGGAGCCAGCCCTTGCCTTAAAAAGCAGATCACTTCCTTGTCATTGTGCTACTAATGTACTTTGCGTATGTCTACAAAGAGTACCATACTCAAATGCCAAGCAGTGGTTTCTAGTCTTCATGCTGCCTTATCTACTGCCCTATCCCAAAAGGCCCTATTACTAAAGGTGTGTAGTCCAGCTTTGTGGTGATAGATGGCACCACTGAGAATGCCATAGCATCTAGGATCATTGTGAGATGCCTGGGATTTCCTGTTGTAATTGTGTGCACACATTGTTAATAAATGTTTCTGTTAAAATGATATACAGGGTGATTCCAAAGGTCATGCTCAAAATGAAGGGGGAGGTAGAGGAGTAAAAAATAAACACCCCTCAATCTGACCAACAATTGCATTTGAGGCTTTATTATGGAGTTACAAGCATTTGATGGTTTTGCATAACAATTGTAAATGTTCCAAATACCAGTGCATTAAATTAATGCTATTCATTGTTTTGATTTATATAAAATAATAACAAGCATTTAAAGTGTGAACAAAACATGTTAATTACAAAAGCTGTTTAAACGTACATCACCTGCAGTCAATGCAAGCTGCACATCTCTTAATAAAACTTTGACGCACGTTTGCAAAAACATGTGGTGTCTCTCCGATTTCCTCAGTTGCTGCTACCAATCTGGCTTCAAGTGTTACAGGGTCATTCACTGATGTTTCATACACAACATCTTTGAGATGTCCCGACAAATAATAATCAAGTGGTGACAAGTCTGGAGAACGGTCAGGCCATTCCACTGCTCCATGTCTGCCAATACATCTGCCTTGGAATGAGTTGTGAAGAAATGTGAGAACGTCACGTATAAAATGTGCCGGGGCTCCATTTTGTTGAAACCACATTTGCAGTCATAACGCAATTGGAACATCCTCTAAAAGTTCAGGGAGTGTTTCTTGTAAAAATCTGAGGTAGATGTGCCCATTCAAATTTGTGGTAGTAGATATGGTCCAATTAAATGATCACCAACAATACCTACCCACACATTGATTTTAAATTGTTTGTTTGTGATTTACAAAAGAGGCATGTGGATTGGCGTATGCCCATAAATGCTTATTATGACAATTTAAATAATATTGAAATAATCCAGTGAAGCAGCAGTTGTTAATAAAGCAACAAACAAAGAACAATAGCTGGAGCACACAAAGAAACATGTGCTCTTGTTGAGAGCTGGCACAGAAAAGGTAAACTAGCAGAAGGCCACTAAGAAAAGCAAACATAACGGCTAAGGTGCTAAATATACGGCGGGAAAATTCAAATTTCAAATTTCATTGTGCAAACGCTCATTCCAACACCCCTTCTCGTTTCGCACTGTCCCCCGCACAAAAACAGTTCACACCAACTGAGCCTGGTCCGAAAAATGCTGGAACAGTTCACGGCTCAGGGGCTTTGTCAGGATGTCGACAGCTATTGACTCCATGTGGTAGTACAGGAGCTTTGCTGTCTTCTGCTACCACAAATCCCTCAATAAGTGGTGTCGGACGTCAATGTGCTTAGTCCGAGCGCCGCAGAGGTCTGACTCGATCAGGTGGCACATCCTTGGTTGTCCTTGTAGACCACGGTCGGCGAGGAGTTGGCTATGCCCAGGTCAAGCTGTAGCTCACGTAGCCACAACAGTTCCTGACCAGCATGCAGCATAGGAGACTGCGACGTATTTGGCCTCTGTCAATGATAAAGCAAACACGGCTTGCTTTTGGCTGGACCAGGCTACTGATGACTGTCCGAGCAGGAACATGTAGCCACTGGTTGACTTGCGATCCATGTGGTCGCCAGCCCAGTTGGGGTCGACGTAACAGGCAAGCTCCAGCTTGCTGGCAGAGTCCAAACAAAGCTTAAAATCCACGGTACCACGATAATAACGAAGCACACGTTTGACCGACTTCCAATCTTGGACGGTCGGTTTCTCCACACATCACCCTAAGTACAGATACTGCCACGGCAATATCTGGTCTGGAGACGTTGGCCAAGTATAGCAGTGAGCCAAATACTTGGCGATACTGGTAGTTGTCTGGCAGCAAGGGATTCACCTCCATCGCTGTACCCCAGTATCCGGTCTCTATTGGTGTCGCACACGGCTTGCATTCGAGCATGCCGTGGTTGTGTTAATAGCTGTATGATTTTCGTTGACTAGTGGATCAGGAAAGACCCATCCTGGTCTCTTTCGATCTGCATCCCAAGATAATGGGTGACACTGCCCAGATCCGTCGTCTTAAAGAAACTGTTGAATTGCCGACAGACTGCCTTGACCACTGCAGCAGATGATCCAGCAACCAGAAAATCATCGACATACAACAGCACGTACGTCGTGGCACACCCAGGTATTGTCTTGATGAAAAGTCAAGGGTCCACCTTGCCCTGCACAAAACCCAATTTTGTGAGCGCCTCGATGACTTTAGCGTTCCACGCTCGCTCAGACTGGCGAAGGCCATACAGGCTCCGAAGAAGACGATGGGCGTTGCGAGAAACCTTTTGAAACAAGGCGCGCCTTGTGCATTGCAATATTCCCCAGGCCGTCATGCTTGATGCGAAAAACCCAGCGACAGTCGATAGCTTTTCTGCCTGCGGGTAGGTCTGCCAATTCGCAAACGTCGTTGTTTCTCAGGTTCTCCATCTCTACTTCCGCTGCGTCCATCCAGAATCCGGTAGACGACGCACCGCTTTCCACGATTCAGGCTCCCTGGGGCTGCTGTCCACCAGTTCTTGAGCGCATTAAAGCCGCTCAGGTGGTCTTACCAAATCAAATAGTTTCGAACGTCTTGGTCCAGCTTCCGGAGTAGGCACCCATTGTGGTACTCCCGGTGGTGATGCAGGTAACGACGATGAACTCATGTAGTGATCGCCCATCATCTCAGCATCTTCTTCCGGGTTATATTCCAAATCACTATCTGGCACTGGACTGGTCGAAACTACACTAGTTGGTGATGAAGAAGCTCGTCTTCGCACAACTCCCTATCTAATGCTTGTTGCCTGACTACCCCTTATGGCTCGTGACATCTGGGCTTTTGCTTGGGCCGATCCGGATCAGGAGATTCTTCAATCCTTACGGACGTAGCAATGGTTATCCTGTTCCGCTTCTGGTCCAGTATCCGATAACCTTTTTTTCCATCGTAACCGACGAGGGTGCCCATCGATGCCTTAGCATCCCATTTCTTTTCTCCTTGGGGATGAATGCATAAAGCTTGGATCCAAACACTCGGGTGTTTTCCAGATCTGGTTTTTTCCCATGCCAGAGTTCATACGGAGTCTTCTCGAGAGTCCGCTTGGGTAGTCTGTTCTGGAGGTATTCAGCCGTCATGGCAGCTTCTCCCCAGAAACGATTTGGAAGATCAGTGTCGTGCAGCATAGCGAGAGCCATCTCGACGAGGTGCCGATTCTTCCGCTTGGCGACTCCGTTTTCCTGCGGCGTGTAGGCAACAGACATCTGATGCTGAATGCCATCTACCTTGAAGAAGAATGGCTTCAATTTAAGGTCGCCTTCGGTGTGCGACCTACTTCCGTCTTCACCCTTGCGACGTATTCTCGGATAACATCTGGCTCTGCATCCTAGGTCTTGACGTATCTTGGTCTTGATGTATCTATTTCGACTCGGTGTTGCCTTCTGCATTGGTCCACAAACGGCGCTGTGGATGAACTCGAGAGGAGCTTTCGTCCATCTCCGTGGATGCAGAAAACTAGCATTGTTGCAGTATGCCCATCGTGCACGATTCACAGATGGCAGGGACTGCATCACCAAAAATGTCAATACCCGTCGCTACGTTCTTGGAGACAAGTCATCACACAGCTGCTGGATCACGATGACCGAGTTGCCGATGCCAGCGCACAAGAGTTGTCGCTGTAGAAGTACTGCGCAGTGTCTTGACCCTTTGCTTCACGCAGCTTGAACAGGTTTCCATCTAAACCCGCAGTCGTGATGATCTGTCCATCCCGGTTAATCTCCACTTGTTTCCTTTGAATAAAACCGTGTAGCCCAGTTGCTGCATGATGTGACGTACGGTTAGCAGACCCTTTTCTAGCTCTGAAATGTACAGCGCTTCTCGGACGTGGACTTCCTGGAGACTCCCATCTGGACGGATACACGTCAGGGTACCGCTTCAGACCCCTTCGCAGGCAATGCTCGATCCAGCGACCAGCATAATCCATCTCTGTTGTGGCTGCAACGTCGTAAAGAAACTGCTGTCGGAGGTCATATGCCTCGTAGCACCAGAGTTCACATACAAGGTTG
This sequence comes from Choneiulus palmatus, assembly GCA_034695065.1. Taxonomy (NCBI): domain Eukaryota; kingdom Metazoa; phylum Arthropoda; class Diplopoda; order Julida; family Blaniulidae; genus Choneiulus; species Choneiulus palmatus. The sequence continues at coordinate 5,259 of JAQFYV010000571.1, read as the reverse complement.
TCGTTTCTGAACCGACACTCACTGTATCCTTCGCTATGAATATAGAGGGTTGACGCGACATTCTCTCTTTGGTCACTCGTCTGCTGATGCAGGCTTTGTCTTCTCGGCATTTCTGCGATGATGATGAAGAGGTTTGCTGTGACCTCAGCCACTTCTTACAGTTGGGATGAATGTGTTTTTTCTTCCAACGGTAGAAACACTCGCGGTTTTCCACTGTTGTCACTTGCCGATTACTTGGCAACGAAACTCAACGATTCCTTGATGTCGGTTACTTTCTGTGGTTGGTGGATGACTTCAGTGCAGTCACAGATTTACTGGTACAGGAATAATTCACGCTCTGTCTGGCGTTGATATTCATCAGCCAACTTGCCCCACATGTACTCTAGTGTCAAGTCTCCTACGTCGCATCTTTCAAGAGCCACGAACAATGGCTCGTAACTCTCCGGCAGGCTGTTTAGCAGGATTGCCAGTTGCTCTTCTAGCGACAGGTCCGTCCCCATAGATCGTAACTGGCCAATCAGCTCTTAATGTCCGACGATGTGCTGAAGCATCGTACCGGACATTAATCGCTACAACATAAGTTTCCAGCGTAGAAATAACTTGCTTCCCATTTAGCATCATTCATGGATGGCCAGCAGGATTGTTCATGCATCATGGCCATTCACGATGTTGGCGTGGTGAACTAGCTGGTCATCCTCCACTTCTAGACCAATCATGGTGATACATCGTTCATTTTCCCGCTTCCAGACATAGGTTTGTGCCCTTGCATCTGTAACGTTGTTGTCGGCGATCTTCCATAAATCGTCCTTCAGTAGACAAAAACGCATATTTGTCTTCCACAACTGGTAGTTGGAGTCAGTTAACTTAATTATCTGTGGTAGGCGGTTGCCGGCCTCAGCCATCTTGGCAAACACTAAACCTAACCTTTAACTGACTATTTAAACTAACCAAAAAATTATTTCACCCAGGAATAGATGACGTTGTTTGTATGTTAAACAGTCTCAGTGAATTGAGCCCATGAATCCAACATGGCTTACCACTTAGAACTTCAGCAAATTCAAATTCAGCAAATAACACTTACAATTACAATTTGTAAGTGTTGAGATCTGGCACAGAACAGATAAACTAGCAGAAGACCACTAAGAAAAGAAAACATAACAGCTAATGCGCTTCTGCTAGATACTTAACAAATACGGCGGGAAAATTCAAATTTCAAATTCACACTTTCCCAATTACAGTGCTTAAACGCTCATTCCAACAAATAACCATCCCGACTAAACGTTGCTTCATCTGTATACAAAACTTTGTTGAGAAAATCAGGGTCATGATTGGTTTGTTGTGTAACCTAACAACAAAAGTTGACTCGACTATGATAATCACTATCAATCAGTCCCTGGACTTTTCAAAGATGATATTGATGTAGTCCAATACTGTTCATGACTTTCCATACCTCACATTGTGAAATACCCACTTGAGCAACCCACTTGTTGATGGGTGTTGTTCCACTATTGCCAATACCTCATTATCAACATCAAAATTCCATGGGCATCCAACATGATGGTCCACATTAAAAGATCCAACCTCTCCTAATCGTTGATGAATTCTGCCAAACAATTTGTTATCAGGTTGTTGCCTATGTGGCTATTGGGCCTGATATTGACGTGCAGCTACACGGCCATTTCCATTTGCAGCACCATAAACAAAATGCATGTCTCTTAGTTCCAAAGCAGTGTAGTTATTTATTGTACAGTGTACTTAAGAAGGGTATTGAAAGAAACATTAATTGCAAACAACCTGAAAACCCAATGTTATTTTTCAACCTAGCCCTGCAAACAGAGTGCATGTAATTACGTTCTTGTCCAAAAGCTAGTATTTTAACATTGGTCTTATGAAATTAAGAAAGATTAAGGGATCAAACTTCAATGTTGCAATAATCTTGCAAATTGAAATCAAACAATGAATAGCATTAATTCAATGCAATGGTATTTGGAACATTTACAACTGTTATGCAAAACCATCAAATGCTTGTAACTCCGTAATGAAGCCTGAAATACAATTGTTGTTCAGATGGAAAGGTGTTATTTTTTACTCCTCTACCTCCCCCTTCACTTTGAGCATGACCTTTAGAATTACATTGTATACAAAACCATATGAAAGTCAATTCTGAAATGGTCATGAAAACCACTAGCCTTTAATTGGAATGAGGTTAAATTTGCATGAATGGCGCACGATCCAGGCAGCCCCAGATGCCATTTTTAAACTTTCGTGATGCCCTGTACTTAAGCAGGCTCATTTGTATGCACTGTTCATGCTTAATTTTGATAATGGAATTAATTGATTTCCCAATTCATAACGATACTTATTTTCATTTAAACCTTAAAAGTCTAGCAATTAACATTAATAAGGTTACTTTGTTTTATTAAATGTATAATCTAAATTATTCAAATTACATCAGGAGCAAGCACTACGTGGGACTGGCTTGTTTTGGATGAAGCTGCTCTAGAGCGCTATTCAAATGCTGCAAAATTCAACATGACGCCTTCAACTTTAACTTATCACCCTACAGTAAGTTATTAAATGCCAATTGGTAGTGGGGTAACTCACTCTCAAGATAACAATCATATTTAATACAAGTATTTAATGTAAGATGAGTGTGGTTGTGGCCAACTTTTAGTGGAATTGCCTCAGCATTTGCCTGAAGGATTTTTGGAAAACCACAAAAACCAAAGACAGCCGACCTGGGAATTGAACCCAGGCTTCCCGAATGCAGTAAGGCGTCTTAACTACTAAACCACCATGGCTATGAAGTGTTAAAGCTTGAAAAGTTAATTTAGATTATGTTGAATTCTTTGTGTCTGTGGTTCATTTGTGACTTAAGGGACTTTATGAAAGGTCAAATTGGTCAAATTGGTCATACTTACGTGGTAAATTAGTGGAAATGACTCCTCTATAATCACCCTTCAAAAATGAGTCACGTGGTTACATGGTTGTATGTACCTAGATGTACATGAGATCATATATAAAAAACTGTTAGCTGTTGTTAACCTTGTTCGTAGTCTGAGTTAAAAGAATCCAAACCTTGGTCTAATGGCTTTGCAAATTTGAATAAATGTCAGAAATACCCAAAGAAATTTTCTCTAATAAAAAGTATAAATGTTTGAGAAATTTCACGTGACATTCCAATGGATGCAGTCTCCTTGTCAGTGGCCTCTTGTTGTAGAGCAGAAGCCGTATTTGTAAGGTGGTTTGATTTGAAGTCTTTCTTATATAAAAAAACTGACTAGAGGGAACTACAATGGTTGTAATCATTCTGGAACAGCTAGAGTATGTACATACTGTAGTAGACACAACCATATATAATTGAAATATGAATCAGAATTGCTTTTCAACAATTACAATATATATTTTTTTAATTGAATGCATTTGGCTTATTCTTTTAGCTTCTGGGTGGACAATCCATGCATCTTTTCTTAGTGCCTTTTAACATTAAGATTTCCATCTCTGATGGAAAGCCTCACAATCACACACTAAACTCTAATTGCTTTCGGGTGAGATGAGTATCAATTGTTGATGGCCAAGTCTATTAGCAAGACACTATACATCAGTTAGGTGGCTATTGAAGACATCGAAGGAGTTAGGTGCTTATAAACACATGGTAAGTCCCTTTCTTCTATTGTTGAATTTATCTGTATATTATTAATTTTTGGTGGCATATTGAAGGTTGATTATTATTAGTGAATGTTCATTAGGGAAAAAGATAAAAAGAAAAGCAAGTATTTTAATTGCATAAGTTGGCATTTGAATTTATTTAGAAGAGAGCACCCAAATATTGTGCAACACTTTTATAATGCAGTGCAACCAGACAAGCATGGAATTACTTTATAAAAGTTAAATGGTTTTAATTATTCAATTTAACATTTGATATGGCAAACATATTTTTAATGTAGGATAATTCCATGACAAGGAATAATTATTGTCTAGTCTGTTAATCCTTTTGGCAATTTTATTTGTTATTGGTTGCACCCTTTTGAGTGAATGAGTCAACTAAAAATTAATGGAGAAAGTCCAACTCAGAATACATATTTTTAATTCAAGAATATAGGCATGATATACATACATTAAACATTTTTAAAATTTTAAATACTTATAGTCCAATTCATAAACAAAATATTATTTTCATGTTAGTGATCTACTCAAGACACCATGTGCATAATCTAGGAAATCAATTACTTTTTTTCCACATGTATTGCATCACATTTTGGAACAAAATTATGCAAATAGTATGCTTGAATGCAAGGTCAGATGACTTCAGCAGCAGTATTATTTCAAATTTATTTAATTTTTTTGAATACCTATGCATTACATAGTGAGGAAATTTAAAGAATAGTATTATCCTCAGGAATACACTTCAAATAGAAATACTTATTTCTAGGGCGATGTTGGCTTTTAATTTCCCTGATTATCTAGGTACATGAAATTTAGTAATTCAGTTTTTGTGTACTTTTCCTTAAAAATATTTTGTAATTTTCTCATGTAAGTGGCAAATGATATCACATGAAATTGGTACTTTATATCCAAATCATTAAGTAATTTTAAATGATATGCTTTTTAAAAGCAATTATTTAATCCTTAAGTGTGCATGGTGTCTACTGGATCATAATAGTCCAAAATTCATGAAACGTCCTACTGTTTAAATGTGAATGGTGCATACCCTGCTTCAGATTAGCAAGGGTAGTTGCAGTACCTTTGGAAAGGTGTTTCACGCACAATTGTGTGCACCTACATGGGCAAGTAGTCCCTTATAATTGTGCCAGCAGCTGTTCTTGACCTTATTAGCCATGTTAGAAGAATTAGAACCTTGCATGGGCAAATGGTTTTTGCAAAATTGAATGGAATGTCAGAAATACCTGTCTCTATTTTATGCCTTAAGTGCAAGATATTTCACGTAACATTCCGTAAGATGCTAGCTCATTGTGAGAGTGTCCTCTTTTGTAAAGCAGCAGCCATATTTGTATGGTGGTTTGATTTGAAGTGTTTCTCATGTAAATAAGCTGACCTGAGGGCACTACACGGTCCTAATTATTCTTGAGCAGAGTATATGTACATACTGTAGTAGATGCAACCGTCTCCGAAATATACAGGGTAAGTCAAAAGTCTGGTTCCATGCAAATATTAATTAAATGGTTGTAGGTGCATTGGTGAGGTTTTGTTATGAGATAGGAAGGGTCATGTGCCCTTTCTAATGAGCATGTTTTTGAT
>JAQFYV010000570.1:0-10875 GCA_034695065.1 Choneiulus palmatus | reverse complement strand
TTGGACCTTTGGTTGAAAAATTAATCCTTTTTTAATTTCTCAATGGGCCATTAACATTGCTCCAACCACCCCCCCCCCCCCCTTCCTTAACACGTAACATTGGCATCATCACAAACTAGTTAGGGCGTGGTTACCCACACGAAATCGTGCAGCACGTCCCAAATAAGTATGTGTATATTTTTTGTGACTTCACAAATAACATGAGGGTGGTGGGTGTGGGGAGGGTTAAATAAATTCTGTGCTAGTGTTTATCTGGATTTTTCATTTATCAGCAGCAGGCAATATTCAGCAGGGGGTCCTAAATTGCCAGTTGTATGTAAGCACCTGCCATTAAAGTGACTTATCAAACCCCTCAATCTAAAATTTATTATATGTATCAGATTTATGAGGTTGCTTAATGGCAGCAAAAATGCAGAAAAACTAATAGTTAAATGGAGAAAATGCCAGTGTGGAAGACCCTTGGAGCCCTTAATATGTGCTATTAAAAAGTTCATAAACCCAAATATAAAATCAATATCAATATTCCATATTTAAAACTGGCATAACCAAATCTGTAATAAAAACAGCAGGTAAATTTTTATGCAAAAGTTATGGGCCATTTCCATCTCGTAAATATATTGAAAATTACTGCCAAATGTTTTTAGTATTAAAATATTCACTTTACCTGTTACTGTTAAAACAGTTTCCACTTTTTCCGATCCAACACTGTTATTTACTGAACACTCGTAAATGCCACTGTCTGCTTTTTGAACGTTTTCCATGATAAGATTTCCACCGATTTGAACATACTTTTTGAAGGGGATAACCAATATTTCTTTGCCATGGTTTGATCGAGTTATCCACCTGTAGAAAAATAAATGAAAAAATGCATTAGAAATACATTGCACTTCTCCTGAACTTTGGCAAACAATTAACACTCCTAAGATGGCAATGTTTGCCCACCTATTGGGGATATTGTAATTTTATATTGCAGTGAATTTTTACTTTTACGGAAGAGTATTCAGTTGGAGTTAGCAATATCTAGTCATTATATTTAAATAGATGTTTAGATCAGATCTGATCTATTTTTGCCAACCTATTGGGATATTTGATTTTATATTACAGTGAATTTTTACTTTTATGGAAAAGTATTCAGTTGGAGTTAGCAATATCATAGCAAGGCAATATCTAGTCATTATATTTAAATAGATGGTTTGATCAGATCTGATTTATTTTTGCCAATCTATTGGGATATTTGATTTTATATTACAGTGAATTTTTACTTTTATGGAAGAATACCCAGTTGGATCTAATTGAATCTAGTCAGTTATATTTAAATAGATGGTCAGATCAGAATAGATCAGATCTGAACTATTTTTGCCCACCTATAATGGAAGTATTTGATGTTATATTATAGTGAATTTTTACTTTTATGGAAGAATACCCAGTTGGATTTAACTGAACCTAGTCAATTATATTTAAACAGATGCTCAGATCAGAATAGATCACATCTGATCTATTTTTGTCCAGCTATTGGAGGTAGACGTATTTGAGTTTATATTGTAGTGAATTTTTACTTTTATGGGAGAATATCTAGTTTGATTTAACTGAATCTAGTCAATTATATTTAAATAGATGGTTAGATCAGAATAGATCAGATTTTATCTATTTCTGCTAACCTATTGGAGGTATTTGATTTTATATTGCAGTGAATTTTTACTTTTATGGGAGAATATCCAGTTGGATCTTACTGAATCTTAGTCAGTTATATTTAAATAGATGGTCAGATCAGAATAGATCAGATCTGATTTATTTTTGTTAACCTATTGGAGGTATTTGATGTTATATTGCAGTGAATTTTTACTTTTAAGGAAGAATACCCAGTTGGATTTAACTGAATCTAGACAATTATATTTAAATAGATGGTCGTATCAGAATAGATCAGATCTGATCTATTTTTGTCCAGCTATTGGAGGTAGGCCTATTTGATTTTATATTGCAGTGAATTTTTACTTTTAAAGGAGAATATCCAGTTGGAGCTAGCTATATCTAGTCAGTATATTTAAATAGATGGTCAGATCAGAATAGATCAGATATGATCTATTTTTGTCCACCTATATTAGAGGTATTTGATTTTATACTGCAATAAATGTTTCCTTTTATGGAAGAATAAACAGTTGGATCTAACTGAATCTTGTCCATTATGTTTAAATAGGTGGTCAGATCAGAATAGATCAGATCTGATTATCCAGCATTGAACGTGTTCAAAGTCTGATGATATCTCCAACTTCAAAGTGAATAAAGTTCACATATTTTGAAACATAAAATGAATAAAAACTCTGGAAAAACTGCAGTTTTAACAACAATTTTTTTACAATTTATTTCTTTTGGCTGTTATAACTGCAATGTCTCTGCAGTATTCGGTTGTGTTTATGTAATATTAAAACTGCATAAAACAAACAAGATAAGAAATAACAAAACAACTGTAGAAAAATTAAAATCTTTGATATAAAACTAAAGTCTTTCCACGTATGTTACAACTTTAGGTTACAACATATTTTTCAACTTCTCAGTTTCTGCATTTGCAAAAAAAAGTATTTTATTAAATAAAATAAAAAATAATAGCGGCGAAAAAAATGACATGCTAACCATTTTTTGCTCATCTTAAAATTTTTTTATCTTATTTTTCTTTTTTTAAGAAATCGTCCATGTAATTAGATAAATGGACGATTTATAATAAATGTTGAAGATGGAAGGATTATGGTTAAAATTTCATTTTTAATGCTTTTTTATTTTGTATTTAAGATAATTGACATACATTAAAAAAAGGATTCCCGCTTGGCCAAGCTATTAAAATTTCAGTAAATTTTTGTATTACTTTTTTTGAATAAACTGGAATAATTTTATTTCGTAGTCTCATACTCATAGTTCCAAATCACTAATAAATACAAATGCCTATTATAAAACAAATCCATTTTAAAACCACTACCTCTTCATGCAATTATCAATAGATATTTAAATTTCTATCCCTAGTCAATGATTAATTAGCAAGATAAGTCATTTATTATTTTTTTTGAATAAACTGGAATAATTCTATTTCGTAGTCTCATACTCATAGTTCAAAATCACGAAAAAATACAAATGCCTATTATAAAACAAATCAATTTTAAAACCACTAATTCTTCATGCAATTATCAATAGATATTTTAATTTCTATCCATAGAGTTTATTGTTCAGAAAGAATAGAGGACTTTAAATCTGGATAGGCGATTAGTATTACTTCAACGTACCCTTAAGTAATCCTACTAAACATTCATGTACGATATATTTTCTATATTTGGGTATGAATCAATATCATAAAGTAAACAAGATTTCAGCTATTTTATCAAGTATAGACTTGTATAATTTAAATATGGATTAAAAGTAGACTGGAAAATCCTGTATTCTTACTGCATTTCACGATTTAAAACTTATGCTTAGCATTTTTAAATCCTCTTTTAAGACAAAGTAGATTTCTAAGAATACATGAATCATAAACAACCTTGTTTATAATGAGTAAAACTAGCAATACAAATGCACGTAGCATTGATATCATCATCTTAAAGACAATGTGCAAGAAAATAACATGTTTATGTTTTTACTTTCCGGCTTAAAAAGTAAGACCCCTATTCTGCCAATGCGTTTTACAACCCAAATAAAGCATTAAAGTTTGCACAAATACAGGGCTCAGTTGCACAAACTTGAAATTGCATTTTCAATATGATTTTATAGTGGATGAAAACATGTGCCTAACTAATGGATTCACGGAAAAGAAGCTGTGATCTAAAATCGCTTCAAATGGGTCTTAAGTTTTAAATCGTGAAATGCAGTAAGAATACAGGATTTTCCAATGAAACCCCGTTAAATTTTTTTAGTTTTATTTAAGACTAAATGACAAATTGGTTCCGTTTCAGGGCGTCGAAAGAGCTTATTTAAATGTAAACCAAATCTTAGAAATAGATAAGCTGGAAAATATTTAAGATTTTAAAGGGGAAGATCAACCTAGAAAAAAGTATTTTTCTTTGGATGGTATACCTTGAGAAAATAGGCCTACTATTCCTAAAATTTCACTACTATGTTATGTTTAGTTATTTAATAATAAATTCAAGAAAAAATATGTAATGGATACCATTACAGCAACAGTTTCATTTCAAATTTAATTTATTTATTATTTTTTTTTATAAAATAAGTATGCATAAAATATAGTTGTGAAGTTGAAGTGATCTTGGAAGTTTTAAGAACAGTATTACCGGTACTTCAAAGAAAAATATTTTTTTCGAGGGTGGTTTTTCCCTTAAAGACTAAAAGTCAAATTGGTTCTGTTTCACGTTTAAAAAAATATATATATATATTTAAAGCTAAGTACTAGGTCCCAAGTTCTATTTAAATTAAGGGATACAACTACCCTAGAGAAAAGTTCAATACAATTTTCACATCTATGTTATCATTTAATTTAAATATTTTTCTTTTTAAATTAATGCAATTTATGAAAGCTAATGGAAAATCACGTTTTCCAAATGAGTCTTGTTGTTGACATCGTTGACATCATTTAGCCTCCCAAAAGTTGCCCCAAATAATTTATGAACGCCCCTTAAACAATCTGTAAAATCCCTGTATCTATTAATCATACGAGAAACATCAGTAAATGCTCAAAACTTTATCAAAAAAAAATAAACACTTACTAAATGTTTCAAAAGAAAACAACATTTTCTGCAATACTATATTCTAGTCTACAGGGAATGTCCCAAAAGGACCTATAATATCCCCCCTCTCTTACAAAATGGTATTTTTTTTACCAGACAAACATAATAATCTAAAGCAGAAATTGGACACAACTTTAATGGGCATTTCTAAGGGTTGCACAGTACTATAGCCCAGACCAGAATAAAGTACAAATAAAACGTGGTCATGATGTAAACTACGGATGAAATTTGTTTAACAGCACTTTCAAGTGCTTAGCTTTAACATAAAAAATGTCTCAAAATAATTGCATTTTTAGAAAAGGTGGATGAACTCCCAAATGGGTAATAAAATCAAATAGACTGCAGGGAAATAGTAAAGGGAACTTTTTTAATCCTTTTTACAGGCACGCCATCTTACTTTGCTATAATGAATAATATTTGTTTAACACTTGAAAATAGCCGTTCATATAACCTATAATGGTGAATTCACATTGTGAATGACACGTCTGTTTAAGTTTTCCTATCTTTTGGTCCTTTTTTAACGCTGTGATCATAAATTCTGTTGAAAACGACGCCGCCATATTGGGACTCGCGAATTCTCAATCCTGCATAAATTTGCATTGATATTTCTCTAGTAAAATCAAGACTTGATAAAATTTATTACACCGAAACTTGTGTGCCTAAAATAGTGATGCAGGTACTATATGTGGGTCCTAGTAAACAACTGGCATAATAATATTTTGATGGACCACTTGGTGGCAGTTTTTTATCGCTTGCAATTCAAGCACGTCAGAAGCCTGGTTAGGATTTCCTCAGCTACACAAATCCCAACTGAAGAGGGTATTATAGCCGCCATTTTCCATTTTGTTTTTATAGATCCTTTGATAGTAACACAACTATGTCCATAAATATGGATAGCCATCACCAAACATAAGCACAATGTACTTTCTAAATTTGGCATTAAGAGGTGCATTTTAGCAAAAATGGGCGATTTTCACTAAATTTGACTTCAATGATTTTTCAGAGGATCGCCGTAAATATTTACTTAAAAAACGTGTAAAAATACCAAATTGAGGAGGAAGACCATAATTACCTAGATAGTTTCGCATTTTAAAGTCAAATATGCTTTATAAGCATATTTACTGAGAGGTGGACCAAAATTCGTAAAAATCCGACCACATTATAATTTGTATTTAATTATTGGAGTAAAATTTTTGGAAAAGGGCTTTGAGACTACCTGGAGATTAGCATTCTCTTCATTTTTTATTTATTTTTTGCTAAACCGGTGGGCCAAAATCGGTTGCAAAAACTTTCATAAAGTTATATGACATTAGCACAGTTATAATCAGCCCATAACATATTTACATATATTAAATTTTGTACTTTTATATTAATATATATGCCAAGGAAAGTTTATTAATGTGCCATAAACAGGTGCAATAACAAGCTTGAAAATAATATATTTGTATAAATAATTATTTTCCATTTACGATCTAAATATTTGTCTATAAGCACTACAAAATACCAAATACGATATACACATCATTGGTTAGGCTTTGAGTGACTTACGAAATCCTAACTCTTTAACATGCCTGCATTGCTGCTACACTAGAAAATTAAAACTTGCAGCTTTTATATGGCCAATTTCAAAAGATCATTAAAGACTTGCAGCTACACTGTAAAGACTAATATTTAGAAGAAATAGTATTTTAAATGCATAAGCAGTTTTTTTCAGTGTAGTTGGCCAGCTGACTTCAAGTGGCCCAATGACGTCACCGCTGTAAGATAGTTTAAAAAAATACTAATTTACGACTTTATCTTACCTGTAATGCGGTACAGGGTGTCCTTGAGCAGCACAAGGCAGAATTACAGTCTCTCCTTCCCTGCCAAATATTGCTGGTTTGCTGTCAGTGATTCTCGGAGGGACACTTCCTCTTGCATCTTTAATTATAAAAAAAATTATATGTGCATTAGTAAAAATCACAAGATATATTTTCCAATTTTTCTAGTCTTTTTTTTTCTTTACTAATAAGTGCCTTTAGGGGATTTTTTTATTTATTTTATTCTGTTCATCATATATGAGAAAATCGTTCAGCTTTTGAATAAATGATTAGCTTGTTCGCTGCAGGTATTTTATTGATGGGAACTTTTATGCAAATTTAATGCTACCATATCTGCAAGCTGTATGAAAATTGAAATTTTTTGAATTGTGCAACAATTACATCTAACATTTTGATTCAAAGTACTGAAAAGCACTTTGTAAAAATAAAAAGTAAAAATAATAAATCTCGTTGGTTCTGATATTAAAGTTAAAGGGATAGACCATCCTAGACAAAAACATTTTTTGTTGAACAGAAGACTGCAAGCAAACACTATTCCTGAAATATCACTACTATGTTATGCTTAGTTATTTTATTATAAATAAAATAAGTTTTGATAAAGATGGTATTTTATGAATGACCACGAGAATTGACGTCATAGGGACTTTCTATCCTCCTGTACAAGGAGGCTATGCACAAGTGAAATCCAAAATACCTGACAATAAGCATTGAGGAATTCCACGTTTTGGGCTTTTCAGGTGAGTAAAATGAATTGTAAAACCATTGATAACATGCCATGAATTGTTCCAAATACTACTAGAGTATTTGCAAACTAGTAATGGCATATTCGTGTTTTAGAAATCCTGCTTTTGTAGTTTGCCTTAGGGATATTAGGAGCATAGCCTCGAGACTAGTATTGACCAGCAAAGAGCTATGACGTGAAAAACAAGACCATAGTGTCTCGTCCATTCAGCTTTATTTTAAATGTCATTTATAAAATAATTAAGCTTAACATAGTTGTGATATTTTAGGAATAGTGTTTTTTAGGTCTCCCACTGAATGACAAATTTTTTTGTCTAGGATGGTCTTCCCCTTTAATATAGATGTAACATGAATCATTGAGCTATTATATATATAGTGCCATTATTGTAAACTTACACTTCTCTAAATATTTAATATTCATTTGCCTTTCCCATAGTCCCTAATCAGAGTTCATAGATTTTAAAATTGGGCTTCCCTGACTTTCCCTGACCATATGCTAAAATTTCTCTGACTTTCTCTGACCAAAATTAAACATTTTCCAGACCATACGCTCAATTTTTTATGCCTTTCCCTGACCAAAATTAAAAAAATTTTCCTGACCATAAGCTCAATTTTCCCAGACCAAAACTAAACATCCCTGGCATTATAAACGAATACGAAATTAAATGAAAATGACAACCAGTTGTTTTTCTTACAGTGGAACTGCATTAAATTTCCCTGACTTTCTGTTCTATTTTGAAATTTTCCCTGACTTTCCCTGACCAAATTCCTCTTCCATGACTTATTCTGACTTTCCCTGACTTTCCAGGCCAGTATAAATCTTGCTAATAATATATATATATATACTTCAGGGCTGCCAAAATAATAGAAATTCCATTTTCACATTTTATGAAAAACATTCAAATTTTCAAAACCTAGGTTGTAAAATGTAAGTTGCTTATCAGTGAAATTGCATCATCCAAACATAGTAGGACAATACAAAAAATGCTGGTAATTAAGTTAATTTTCAAATGGTCAAAGGTTGCACTATTCAAAAAATTCACTGAAAATTCTCCACAAAATCTATAATTAATTATTTCAACCTTTTTTTCTTTTATTTGTCTTTTATATTAGGAGATTTTTATAAAAATGTATATTTCTATTCTTGAATTCTTGAATAAGGTCCAACTCGTTGATAATGTCATAATATTTCTATATTGACTTTGTGATAAAATGTAATTTAAAATACAATAAATTTGATTAACTGGAAATAATTTTTATATCACCTTTAAAAATAACTAAGATCGTAAGACCAGCTGGTTCCATGGTGTAAAGGTTAGCACTCTGGAATTTAAATCCAGCGATCCGAGTTCAAATCTCGGTGGAACCTCTCAAATTGCTGAGATATTGATACATTGTACCAATTACAATTAGCAATTTTCTTTTAATTTTACATGTACTATGACACTTTAAGAAAAGGTATATAACCGAACATGTATAAATACTGAAAATCTAGGCTTAGATTATGACACACCGAGCATGTGGCAAAAGACAACAAAGGGATTAAAAGACTAATCAATACTATGCCATAGGCTTAGTAACAGCTTTAATTACAAAGCTAAGCTGGTAAGACCCATGGGAAATGGCAATCCAGTGTTGCATGCAAACCACAACAGAGAACAAAAAAAATCATTGAAAGGAAATTTAGAGATTATGAAAATAAAACAGCAGTTTTTAAATGAAATTGTATCTTAGCAAAACATTGATTAACTTTCCAATACCCATGTATTCAAGACTAAAAAAAATCAATAAAAATATGTCCAGTTTAATTCAAACTAGAAAGTTATTTCTAAAAAAATTTTTTTTTTGAAAAATCGTTTTTGAAAAATAGTGTTTTACCTGTAACAATTAATCTTCCAGCTGTACTGCTCAGTCTACTTTCTTTGGTCAATCGATGTGTAGTTTGGCATTTATAAGTTGACTGACTATCCATCGAGTGGACATCTTGTATGTGGAGTTCACCACTCAGTAAAATTGTGTATTTATCACCTGAAAAATAAAAAAATAATTAAAATTTTAGGAAAACAGATTTACTTGAAATGAACAGATCACATATAAAAACAATTGCTGACTATTTTGGACATAATTTTAATGCAGTACAAATTATTACAAATATGACGTAGGCAAAAGCTATGATTTCTCCTCCCAACTCTTATATCATATTAGTATCCCTAATGAAAATTCCATTAAAGTGGTACTACACCTTACAAAAAAGAATTTCACTTTCAATGGGATATATTAAAAAAAAATATTACTTATTAAAATTTCACAAACATGTTGTGCATATTCATTTTGTAATAATTTTGAATTGAGGTAGTAGAAGACAATAAATGTCCTTACTTTCAAGCAAATAAGAATTTACTAATGTGATTTTGTTCCAAATATGGTACACAGCACGTGCAAATTGAATTTGGAGTTTTTGATTTGCACGTGCATTGCAAAATGAGGACAAACCACGTGAATTTAATATTAAAAATTAAGCATGAAATAGTTTTGAAATTTTGGGAATAGTATTTTCTTAATGAATACTCTTGAAAGAAAAAACATTTTGTCTAGGGTGGCCTTACCATTTAATGAATTGTATTCTTAGAAATGATGTCAAAAGTCTGAGCAAAAGTAACGATAACAATGCAGAAAAGTAACACTACAAAAAGGGTGTGTGATTGTAATTGCCATCCTGAATTCTGGATTGTTTGATAGCAGCACAAGCATGATGCAAAAAGCAATACATATGGATGGAAAGTACCAAACGCATGTTATATCATGATTACGTGTGGTTATGTCAGACATTCCGTCTGCACAAGAGATGAGGAAGAATGCAGTTATGGCCAACTTTTAGTGGCGGTAGTAAGTTTGAATGACCCAAAAAACTAAGGCTATATAGATAGGGTCAATATGCAGTCGTTGATGCCCAATGGCATAGTTTTTTCTGCAAATTTTTGTGTTTCTTATGTATTTGTGTGTCTTGTAAATATTTGTATGTCTTTTGGTTAGAATATGGCAATGCAGTGGCGGATCCAGGAATTTTTCCAGTGGGGTCAGTAAAAGTCGCTCAAAAACAGTTTTTAGCATTGGTAAGTTGTGCCCATAATAGCCTATTACTATGTAGCAATAGGATTGTCGGGGGATCATCCACTGTGGCAATGTAAAAGTATCTGATTAACATGGCTGAAACCCCCTGTTAACAACTGAAAATTATATCCCCTATTACACACTTGTGAAACTGAGGATTCTAATGATGATGATACCTTGCTAATTTTGGTGATTCCATAAATGACAAAAAAATGGTATATGTTCTCAAAACTAACATAATTTTCAAGCTTAAAAATGGAAGCGTATTTGGCACACTCCGGTAAAGGCTGGACTCCATAACAAGCGAAAACGAGAAATATACAATAAAAGCGTAAAAAGACTGGATTTTCACATGCAGAAATAGAATACACTATATAAAATAAAAAAAAAAATTTGCATTCTATTTCTGCATGTGCAAAAATAACCTTTTTACGCTTTTATAGTGTATTTCTCGTTTTCGCTCGTTATGGAATTGGACCTTA
>JAQFYV010000569.1:0-10879 GCA_034695065.1 Choneiulus palmatus | reverse complement strand
AAAGGTATCATCACACGGTGTACTATTATGCCTAACATTATGTGTAACATTGTGATAAATAATAAAAATATAGTTACGGTTCCATTTCAAGTGAATAAAGATGATGGCATTTCGTTTGTTTTAACAGATCTGTCAGTAACTACTATAACATACGTCTATGTAGATATGATTATGGAGTATATCATTTAATTATATTTAAATAAATGGAGAATCATTTCATGGAAAAATATATGGAAGATAGAAAATATGTTTATAGAAAGAGCTTTAAATTTTATAAAAACATAAATTTGGGTATGAAGATTGGTGAATGCCTGTTTATCGGTGGTGGATTAGCTTCGATAGCTCTTCCCATATTAACTATAGTACCCATAGTATCTGGATTAATTATCATCATAGAAGAAAGTTTAAATATAAAAGAAAAGATGTTAGAATTTCGGAAATGTTACAAATTTTACCAAGAAAACCTATTACTTTATAAAGCTAAAGAAATAAACGATCAACAATTTTATATAAAAGAGAAGGATTTTCTAAATTCCATCCAATTTTTCGATGTAGAGAAATATTTAAAAAAGAAAGGTTTGAATGGCTATCATTAAAAAATGTATCTCTCCAAATTATTAGCATATAAATGAATGAAAAGATTTATTGTTTAAAGTGTAAAATGAAGACATTAACAAATAATGTTAAACTATTAACTGATACTAGTGGTAGAAGGAGAAAAAGTGGTACTTGCTCAAAATGTGGAATAAAGAAATCTGAATAAGTTTCAAAAATCTAGTAGACTTGCCCAAATTAGGGCAAAAGAACACATTGTTATCGAATTAGATTTGTCAGAGGTAGAACAAATGCAAATCATCGTAGATGAATTACATAAACCTGCCAGAAGAAACTTTATAAGAAGAAAAGTTATAACTTTAGGAATAGATGATTTATGGCAAGCTGATTTAGTGGAAATATGTAATTATGCTAAATAAAATAAAATTTTTAAATATCTTTTAACAATAATCGATGTATTTTCTAAATATGTTTGGACTGTTCCGGTGAAAGATAAGAGTACTACTAGCATCATTAATGTTTTTAAATTGATATTAAAGTCAAGAAAACCAACTAATCTACAAACAGATCAAGGAAAAGAATTTTTCAATCAGGAATTTAACTCTTAAATGGATCGCTATAAAATTAACTATTATCATTCTTATTCCGAAAAGAAGGCATCCATTGTGGAAAGATTTAATAGAACTTTAAAAGAAAAGATGTAAAAACAGTTTTCTTTATAGGGTTCTTACGAATGGTTAAAAATTTTACCAGTACTCATAGATGAATATTTTCATAATAATAATAGAACCATGAAAAATAAAACCCGTTGAAGTGAATAAGAGCAATTAAAAGTTGTTACTAGGAACAGTTTATGCATTTAATAAATTAAAAAACCTAAATTTAAAACAGGTGATTATGTAAGAATAAATAAATATAAAGGAGTATTTGGAAAAGGATATACTCCTAATTGGTCTACAGAAATTTATGTTATTGAGAAAGTTGTTAAATCAACACCAGTAACATATCAATTAAAAGATTATCAGAATGAAAAAATAAAAGGTAATTTTTATGAACAGGAAATTAATAAAGTAAAATATAAAGATGTATATCTAGTAGAGAAAATTATTAAACGTAATAAAGATAAAGTATGGGTTAAATGGTTAGGATTTGATAATTCACATAATAGCTGGATTGACATAGATGAAATCATAGATTGACATAGATGAAATCAATTGATGCTATTATGTCCCCATGGTAAAGTAGATATTTTATCCTGACATATATAGCGTTTATCATCGTGGGGACATAATACCTTTTTATTCATTTCGATGGAATACACATCATGTTTATAACTTCTAATTAAATTCATAGTCTTATAAAATTCTTTTTGATTAAAAAGAGTGGATTTATATTCATCGAACGTAATATCGTTTTTAACTACACACTTTTTAACTCCTTTCGATTTTTTAATGATTTCATCATCAACTTTTAATGCATACATTTTAGATCGTAATCCTATAAATTCTAACATTATTTTTCCATTATTTTCATCTTTCATTTTACCTATTACTTTTTTATTTTTTGAAGAATGTGCAATATTATCCAAAGGAAAATCTGAAGTATCATAATAATTAATATTATTCTTCATATCTTTATATACATCTTCGGTTTCGATATGATATATGAGACTATCCGTATCCGTATATAAAAGTTTAATTTGATCGTATTGTTTTTTCATAACATTATAGTGAAAATCATACATTAACGTTTTCGAAATATCTAATATAGACATTCCTATATAAATGGGTTTATTATATACCACATTTGTACGATTCATATGTATGGCCGATAAATGTTGAGTAAATATAGTTCTATCTTTAAAATTGGGTTTTGCTACCAATTTTTCAATTTTATTTACATCGGTAACTAGTTTAATATCTATCCTATTCCAAATATTTTCCATAGTTTTACCAAAAACAGAATTATTCATTAATTTATAGAAATCTTTTTCGAAATCATTGGTAGCTTTTTGTCTTTCTATCGTATTCAAATCAATGTATTCTTTCAACCAAGGAGATTGATTGAATTGTAAAACTTTATGAACTTTAGTTAATTTCATACCCAACGATAAATATAATTTTAAATTTCTATAGTGTAATATATAATTCTTTTTATGATATAAAGTAGCTAGTAATTTAGTTATTTTCGTTCCCGGAGGAGTAATTCTTTCTGGTGCTAATGGTAAATCAGAATGTAGATCGTGTAATTCGATAGGATATTCTAAATCTACTTCTAAAATATAGCCTTTCGTGTAATCATCTGGGATAGTAGTTACATCTATATTCGTATCGACCCATTCAAATTTATCTAACGGTAAATATTGACACATTGCCCATCCATATAAATTATTAGCATCCAAATAAGTTAAATAGGATGATTTTTCAGTAGGATCGTATGCATCACCCATATATTTATTATTAGCTTTAGCATATCTATGACTACATTGTGACATGCCTCCTCTAATACCCTTTTCAATCATTAATATCATATCATACTCTTGCAAAATTTGGATATTTACATTCGTCTTTTTAAGCATGGCATCCCAAGATAATCCAGGAGCCGTATAATACCAAGCAGGATCGAGTTGATACGTTTTTAAACATACCTTTCTAAAATTTTCAAATATATCTGCCAAAATCAAAACATCCGATTTATTATATAATTCTGTATATTCTTTTAAATTAGTAATGTTAAATTCTTTCCATACTGTTTTAGCATGTTCGTAGTCTTCGTCCGAAATGTCACTATTATTTAGTTTATTGTAAAATGCACTCTTATCCGGTAACTGTGTTTCATTTAATTTATCCATGGAATCTATATAATCATACGGGTATATCCCTTTTTTAGTTAGCGAGTTAAATTTATTAGGATAATATTCTTTTACATTAAGAAATTGATCCTCTTTCAAATTTTTCGATAAAGTATCTATACTACTAGACATAAATTTGAAAGTATCTAGAAATCGCAGATGGATTCCATCATCTCTCACATCATTTTTATCACGAACGTATGTGCTTATAGATATATATTTCTCTTCATTATTAGGTATTAAATTAATAAAATCATCATCTTCATTAAATTCTTTAATGAATAAATGTGCATCGTATCCAGATAAGTTATGTATAAATACGGGAAGAAAATTAGGATTTTTATATTTTAAATTACAAGAATTATGTGCCGGACCCCTGTAATTTCCAGTAATATGACAATGGTCTCTCACTTTAAAATCATCATCCGTAAACTCATTTTCACAAATATAGCAATTTATTGCAGCGTAATGTAATTCTTTTTCTAAATCATTCAACTCTTTCATAGGTTTAGGATTTTTATATAAATTCTTTATTTTAAAAGCTTCTTGTTTTAAATTTTGCATAAATACTTTAGCCGCATCTTCTCCTATATAGGAAACGGGATCTTTATAGTATCCATTTGAATATTTAATGTAATAACAGAAACTAATTGGTACATGCTTCTGATACTTTTTAGTATATGGTTTAGTAGTATCCATAGCATCAGTATCAATTTTAGGTAACATACATTCAAAATCTGCATATACAACAAAGGGAACTGTAAGTTTAAAATTATAATTTTTAAAATGTATGTAGTCTTCTTTAGGAAAGGTAATAGCAGCTGGTTTATTAGTATTACAATATATTTTATGATTTTCTAACTTTTCGGGTAGACTAAATCCAGTCAAACATCTTTCGCATATTAATATTCCAGTTGTATGTTTTGTTTGCTGTGATCGAACTAATCTGGACATATTTTTTATCAAACAATAATGTGTATTTTCGTCTTCTTTAAAATAAAATAAATTAACATGTCTCTCCATAACACGAGATGTAATTACTAAAGGATAAATAATGAGTTTAGGT
The DNA here is from genome assembly GCA_034695065.1 of Choneiulus palmatus. Lineage (NCBI taxonomy): Eukaryota > Metazoa > Arthropoda > Diplopoda > Julida > Blaniulidae > Choneiulus > Choneiulus palmatus. The sequence continues at coordinate 6,407 of JAQFYV010000569.1, read as the reverse complement.
TTATCATTATTAGATTCACGTATGTATTCATGCGCATAGACATTTATAGATATATTAGACTGTTTTTCAAATTTTGTAATATCGGTTACTTTTACTGGAAATTCTATATTTTTGAAAGCATCTTTAAGTTCGTTTTCATATGCTCTATATTTGGAAACTCTTTCTGGATTTGTTTCAATGGGATGTAGTGCGGCTAAAATCGACCACATGAAACACTTGTTATCATTATTTTTTATATTCACGATAGCTTTTTTCTCTGCTATACATTTAGGTAATATCATGTACGATCCACCTCGAAATGGAACATATTTATTAATTCGCAACTCCATATCTTCCAATCGTAAAAGAGTCCCACCCGATTCGCTATTTTCAAAATTGGTAATTTTATTCTGCAGGTCCTGTGTTTCTTTAAAATAATAATCTTGTAGATTGGTAGATTGAAGAAGAATTTTATTTGTAGTCGTGTGAGCTATGGAAATTTCTCTTTCTTCTCTTATTTTGTAGACACAATGAATTCTTAAATTAACTTTTAACCCCTGATTTAACAATTCTTCAATTTTTCTAATAACTGTTTCTTTAATGGAAGAGAAGAAATATAGAGGTTCTTTGTATTTTGAATTCACAATTTGATAAGTTTGTAATCGGTTTTTAGCACATGATTCCATTCTATATATGGGTTCATCGACAGCATCTAATTCTCGATGAATAGGATTCTGGAAATGTGCTACTCTATTACTAATTTTGTAATATTTACCACATATATCACATAAAATCTTTTCTTCGGGTGATTCATAGATATCTTGGTCGAATGGAAACAGTAGTCGTAATTCATTCTCATTCAATAGATTTATCAAATTCTGTTTATTTAATTTAGTATAGTTTTTAATATCATATTGTTTGCAAATATCTCGAAGTTCTGAAATTGTTTTTCTCTCCATTTATATACAGAATAATTTATCAAGATGCATTAGAAATTTATGTGCACTTATTTTTACGTGGTTTATTTAAATATTTACAATTTTAAATGTTAGAAATTTAAATATTATTGAAAGTCAAAGTACAAGGTCGTTTACCGGAAGTGCAGCAGAACATACATAAGCTATCTACTCATAACAATGCACAACACCATCCCCGTGGTGCTTTATTTGCAGACCTTTTCATACTCAGTCAAGCACCCATCTATAACAAATTTCAAGGGACCTTACAAATTCATTCGTTAAGCTATATTTAGGCCTATATAACAAAATATGGCTGTGTATATATATAAGAGTGAAAATACAGGGAAATGGTGAGGAGCGATAACATCACAAACTTTGGGAATATTGCACACATTTTTGATCATAATGTGATTTCGATGATTGTCTTTACTGCATCACAAGAAATATTTGCATTGGCATTGTTTTTGCAATTCCATACAACACTAAAAAGTGTTGGATGATTTTTAATGGAGAATTTCTATCAATAATTTTCTAAATCTGGAGCCCCCAAAGAGTCTATTCCAAACTTGTAAAAAAGAATAAAATATTTTGATCAGTGAATGTCAGGGAAACTAGAGTACTTGATCAGGAAAATCAGATAAATTCTCTAAATATCCCAGAAAGATAGATAAATTTTCAGAAATTCTTATGAATGAAGAATTTCATTAAAGACTTTTCTAAATCTAAACCTCCCTGAGTGTTCATTTCAAATGAGAAAAAATATTATTTTTCCTAGGAAAAGCTTGAATTTTGCTAAGAAATTTTTTTTTGATCAGGGCTGGCCAGGGGACATCGACGTTTTGATCAGGGAAAGTCAGAGAAATTCCCGATATATCCTAAATATCATGGGAAATTAGGGAAATTGGCTAATTTCCTTATGGAGAATTTCTGGTAAGAATTTTCTAAATCTGTAACTCCCTGAGTGTTTATTCCAAGTATGTAAAAGTAAAGAAAATTTTTATTTAGCTTATAAATAAAATAAATTTATAAGCAAATGAACACACATATTGGTAAGGAAAACTCGAGATTTTTGTCAGTGAAAAATATATATTAGTATCAACAGTGTACTTAATTAGTACCACCTATAAATTAGTATTAACAGTGTTTCACCTCTAAAGATTCCAATTCGCATCCAAAAGACCCCCATTATCATTCAATAGGTGCAATGAGTACCATTTGAGATGAAAATGTTGTAATACCAAATGGTACCCGAAAAAGTACAAATTTATCCTGTCCTTAGTCAGGAAAATGAAATTGCCGGCACTTACACCGCCATTTTTCACCTTCGGCTCCTTTGTTGGTTGTTAGTGTAGGTTTATTTTAATGCGCTTAAATACTACTTTTGCGACATCATTTAAGGAGGAGTTTCAGTCATGTTAATCTCCCATAGACATACTTTTGCATCGTCATTTTCTAACCAGAAGACATAAAAATACAGAAAAACTACCGAAATTTGTAGAATTTTAATAGCTAGGCCAATAATCCAGTCCTGTTTAAAAAAGTATTGTAATTAATACTATAAAAAATTAAAACGTGTTTTTGTTGGAAATGTATCCTTTTTCTGCCTATATATATTATTAAGAAAATTATTAAGATAGGTAAAAAAGGATAAATTTTCATCAAGATCACATTGTTTTTTTATTGTATTAATTGCAAAACTCTTTAAACAAACCTGAACAATTTAAGCTTTTAAAATTCTACTAATTTTGGTATTTTTATGTCTTCTGGTTAGAAAATGGCAATGCAAAAGTAGGTCTACGGGAGATTAACATGACTGAAACTCCTCCATAAACTAAATTGCCAAGCTTGAAAAGCATGCTACCTTTAGGTTTTGTTTATATGCAGTGAGGGGTCCACATCAGGCTTAGAGTTTGCACCCCCCGGACAAAAATATTTTTCTGGGGGGACTGAGGAAACCAATTTCTCGTCTCCAAAAACCGAAATTTTAAAAAAAACCTTACTGTATCTCTAAATGGAGAATGATAAACTTGTGACCCTGGAGGTCAATTGGCAGGTTTCCAAAATCTATATTCTTTTGATAATTTGCTAAATAAATACATAACCTGTTTAATCTAGATTGCAAGTGTGTGCTATGGTGGTGTTAAAGTGGTTTGGTATGTTTTACATATTTCCATTAAGAAATTAATATTTTGCATTATTTATTATATTTGTATATTGGGCATACAGCTAAAGTAAGGAGTATATAAGGACGATAAATGGGCATAGGATTAGTATGATTTGGGCTTGTGAACAATGTGGTTGTGAGCCAGACTAAGTGCCAGTTGCAGTTTTCTGTAATGTTGGATGCGTTATTTGTATGATGGGATGCTGATCCGTGGATTGACATAGCATTGTTAAGTATGAACTTTCCATTGTGAATGAATTTGCTAATATAAAAGTGTACACTGAGAAGAACATATATTATGCCTGAATAATTATTTGTTATTGTTTTGTTGTAACAATTTGTTGTTTAGATTATTAAATTCTAATACTTGAAGTTATTTAAATACACTCATTTAAGATCAAATGTGTACGGATGCTAAGTATTCATAAAATACAGTCCTCTATAATATGAACCCATAAAAGTCGTCACAAACTTACTATATCTATATAACTTGTTTACTGCTTCTAGAAATTTCACCTTCATTACTCACAGAATTACATATAGCAGTCGTACACTCGGTTAAGCAGCTCAATATTAAATTTTTAATAAATTTATATTCTTACAGTCCCTCCCACCCACCCCTCTCTGACTTCTCCCTTAAGGGATTGTATTGTTAATGGAAATAAAATTTAAACCGAGATTGTTACTCACCTGTGTGAATCGTTTTATGTTCTATAAGGTGGAAATTTCCTATATACACCTTCGTGCAACCTGTGTTGGGGAAAACAAGAAATTCAAATTCAATTCAGTACTCTACAATACAGATAGCATACCATTTGATAGGGGGGTAATCCCATTTTCAGGAGAAGCTCCCATAGTATCACCGGTATAGTTGCAGGTAAAAGAATAATAGAATTTCCTATAGCAAAAAATTGATATTGGAAATTTTTTTCGCCCTATGAGCCTCAATAAAGCAAGAAATTTCCATGGGGAAAACTTTTAAGAGAAAAAATAATTTTCCCCTATGAACTACCATATAGAGGGAGAAATGTTTCCATTGCTAAATATTTATGGTGTTCCATTTGTACCACCCATTTTCTATACTCATAAAAAAAAATTTCTCTATTAAAAACAGTGTTTTATGCATGTAAAACAAAGGGTATGGCATAAACAGAACATATTCAATTAGAAATTTACTCAACACACTTAATTATTGTAAAATGAAGAGAGAAAATGTGAAATTTAATAAAGTATAGAGTAACTGAGATAAGAGTTTAACTCTTTTAATTATGAGTGCACATTTGATAAGAATGAGAATGCATTTTTTTAAATGGGAAATATTTAAAATGAATAGGTTGAGAAATGAAAATTAAAAATTTATGCTTCTTATTTACAACAACCCTTTTCCTCTATCTAATGGAAATTACACTTTTTTTAAAAATGAGTGTAAGGGAGAAAGAGTTTAAAAGAATGAGGGAAAGCTTTAGTCGTTGAAAAAGGGATAAAAGAGTCAAATAAACTCATGACTCTTTCTCCCTATCTTTTTAACTCTTTCTCTCTGACTTTCTCTCATTCTTTTAAACTATCTCCCTTTCTCATTTTAAAAAAATGTTAAAGTGGCGGGTTCTGGTGTGACAAATGCTAACCTTTTTGTCAAGTCAATCTTTTTACATTTTTAATTTTTAATTTTTGTTTTTTTGTATTTATTATTTCTACTCCATTTCAAATGGTGGCATGGACCATACATGTGGAGGGGTGTCTAAATATAAAATATTAAATGTAGGAAATGAGGGGTTAAAAAGTTACGCCCCCGTAACTTTTTACCCCTCATTTCCGGCACTAGATATTTTTGATTTAGAAACCCCACCCAATAGGGTAACCAAATATATAGGTAGCCTAATGCCTCTATTTGGGATGGGTCATAAATTAAAGTGCTACCAATTATTTTATTTAAAGGGGATGACCACCTTTAAAAAAATTATCTTCATTTAATGAGTATAAATAAAAAATAATATTCCTAATTTTTCACAAGTATGGCATCCATATCTATTTAATAAAATAATTAAAATAAATCTTAAGTTAAACTGTTTCTGACATAATTTAATTCATTCGAGCAAAGGTGGTCCTATTGATGGGATTTCTTTGTTAAAATTGGGTAGATTGCATGTGCATTTGACAATGTAGCATTTGACGTCGGGGTTAATTGCCCATAAACATTCTTTTACATTGACATGTTCTAACCAGACGACAAAAATACAGAATAAATACCTAAACTTGTAGAATTTTATTAACTAGGCGAATTGCTTGCATTTGCCTTAAAATGTATTGCAATAAGAAATAAAAAATGTTTTTGATGAAAATTTATCCCTTTTCCGCCTATCTTTAAACATTTGTGAAAAACTGCCCATTCATTTGTCTTAGGAAGAAAATGAAGACAATTATTTTAGCTGATTAAATACTCTACATCCTAGCATTTTCATATATTGATAAAATAATTGCAGCCTAAATATTTCAATTGCGTGCATTTTGTCGACTTCCTCTTAACCCGGGCACCCTGAGAAAAGTTATTTTTAAACGATAGAGAAGATAAGTACATAGGCCTACCCAGTAATGTTTTGGCAGCTATGTTCAGATGTAGGCCTATATGTTTTATTAAACTAGAGAGAAAATAATTGCCAAAACATGGGTATGTATTTTATATGCTCCATCCATGAATTCCTATATTATATAGCACCCATTACTTTATCAGATTAACATTGCAACTTTTATGAACAGGAATTAGTGCCATCAGTAGGCCTACCTGATTTAACTAAAATATATAGGGGTGGGACAAAAAAATACCTACCCTCTCCCAGCAAAAAAATTTCTGTAAAGATTTCGAAATTTTTGCAGTTTTTTTGCAGTCAAGAAGTGCAAAAACATTCTCAAGTTAATGAAACAAAATCTGTACAATAGACCTACTTGCAGAAAAACAATAAAAAAACAAATGAAATGCAGTTTTTCTGCAAATAAACCTGTTTGCAGAAAAATTTCTGTTTTTCGGCACATCTATAAGGTAAAAAAAAATGCATATTTTTCTGTAAACCTGCTTATTTGCAGAAAAATATCAGTTTTTTTACTGCTTTTCTGCCATTTCACACTCAAAATGCCCACCAAATAGCATGCCGAAGTGAAGGAGGAAAGTATGTGGGTATTACCAGGAAAGTCAAAATAAAACTGATATTTCGATGGGTCTGCCCCGGAGCACGAGGGGGCTGCCCCGGAGCTCGTGGGGGCGGCCCCGGAGCTCGTGGGGGCTGTCGCCGTCATATTGGATGGAAGTGCCT
>JAQFYV010000568.1:0-10890 GCA_034695065.1 Choneiulus palmatus | reverse complement strand
TCTTTAAAAAAATGTCCTAAAATGTCCAAAAATCATTCAAAAAATGTCCTAAAATCTTTCAAAAAATGTCCTAAATTACTAACAAAAATGGTCAATTTTCAGTGTGGGAGTCCTGGAAATAACTTTCTTATTATTGGTGTTGAAATGAATTATTATTAGATAATGGATTCATAATATATAATCTTACTAAAGCTGGCAAATATTGACTATAGGAATTCAATCTTAGCAGATGTGGGAGAGTTCTCCATGGTTTGGGATTGCTAATTATTATATATGCTCGTACCTTGGTTTTGCTGACTGTATATGGTACGGGCGATCAGCTGCAACCAACAGGTACAAACAAGATTAAACGAGGTCACACGAGAAAGAAATACGCAAAATTCAAATAACGTAACGAAGACATTGTATGAATTACAGACAACAATTATTTTTACTTTTTTATTATTTTTTTAAAAAAATCTAGCGTGAACATAGTTGCCAAAAATCGGATAAGTAATATTCGATGTTCTATTGTTATTAAAATTAACTTTTCTTGAGGGTTTTATTCCCCTTGAAGAATTACCCTGCTAATAAATGACTTTAGAATGTTTGAGGTTTCTGCTATTTGTTGGAAGTTAAAAAGGTGGAAAATCAATAATAATTATTTTACAATATTTGTTTTCTAAACGCGAAATATCTGTAGGTTTAACTGCTGAAAAAATTGCAGAAATATCGTATTTTCTGTAATCATTCGTTTTCCAGTTTTTGTTGGACGGGAAATACTTCATTTGCATATTCTAAAATTTGACTGGATATAAGAGAGTATATGAGCAAGCCTAAAGGAATGTATAATTTGCTAATGTGCATGAAATTTTTTTTGGTATTGAAACATTTTATTAAAAAAATCATTAATATTACTTAGTATTAGAAGGAACGAATTATTAGTTTTTTTTTCTTCTTTTATTCCAGGTTCATTAAATTAATTTTAACTATTTTGTGTAACTTGACATTTTATTTTGATTCCATTAATTTTCGTTTTCTGTATAAAATTGCTAAAAATATGATTTCGAGCGTATATGATATGAAAATTTACTTTTAAGGAAGGTTTTTATAGCCAAGCGAGCTAGAGCACAGAAAATTTTGAACCTCGTTCTAAACTCCAATTGGGTAAAAAAAAATGTTACTATTGATGTTCAAAAACCAACGAAAAAGAATGTATTCACCTCGATCAGACTTCAATTAATTATGCATTTTCCAACATTTTCGTTTGTACAGAGTTCAAAATTTCTTGGCCTAATTAATGGGGATTAAGAATGGGGTTCAAAAATCCCTGGGCGCTATAAAAAAAGTCAGTTCCACATTTACCCCTACAATGATGTAATGCCCTCTGGTAGAAGTATTTTCAAAATTACTTGTCTAAAACCGCATTACAGCCATGATTTCTTGCACGTAAAAGATCAGTGAATTTTTTGCTTTAGAACTTGCTCCATGCTTAAGAACTAAGTGAGCACGAGGCTTACACGTACTAAATTTATCATGGTTACAGAAAATATGCACGTGCAAGCACATGATACAAGTTGAATTTTGGAAGTCGCCATCTTGCAAATAAGATCACAGGCGGATTGATACTATGCTTTGATTATGCACAGTAAGCACACCAGAGGGCTTTCAGTTTTTGCAATGGTAAGCATGGAACAGATTATAGCACGCTTGTCTATGAAAACCCACCTTTAGGTGATTTCATTTTCTTTTGTTACTCATGAAGTTTTCCTATACAGTGCTTGTTGATGGGGAAAAGAGAAGTATGATGGGAATTCCATGGAAATCACATGTAGAAATTGGATTTGATAGTTTTGCAATGTATCTGTGTGGTCTTTCTGTGGTGGTAAATTCAGCCTAGCTAAAGGACTCATATTTTACTTCAATTGAATAGTTGCGAGGGTTCCCATAGAGATTGGACAGATCTTATCGATCCAAATGATGACCAGCAGACCTTTTACACCTCCCTATATCCCCCATGCAATGTCTGCCTACAGAATCATTTGATTATCTCTTCGGCAATGACATGACAGGTTGTCTGTCGGTCCATAATCAACAATGTCCGTTCATGAATCCCCCACCCCTGAAGTACTGGAAGGAGAAAATAAAATCATCACTTGGGGATATTCATTTGCAATGTGCTATTACTCATGCTGTTGTTTGCTAATTACGTTTCATTTAATTTACGCTGCATTTCCTATTATTCTAAAATTGCATATAATTTCATTTATAGATGAAAGAACTATTCATTTTTTATCAGCTAAATATACTGTTTTTTATGTAAATTATGGTATACACCATTAAAACAGGAAGTGCCACCATTGCACCTAGGATCTTTATGATCCTAGATGCAATGGCCTCCTATATGCTATGCTATGGCAAACACAGTGACGTCATCTATAACCACACACAGCGGGACTACACTATTTTTGTAATGGTGTATATACTTTTGGATATTGGTTTAAATAGCTTATCAATACTCGTACATTTGATGCTGTTAATTCCTGCTTTTTTTGTCTGTTAAATTATAAATATGGACAAATATTATATAGCTCAGTTATACAGACAGCGAAATTTAATTTTGTAAAATTGTATCAGTATATTGAAGTAAAGTATTGGCATGATTATAGTGGACAATGGACTTTGCCACATGTTTTTGTTGCTGCATTGCTTATGGCTATGGGTATATACAGTATGTATATAGACAACTTTGCGAATTATCAGGATTTTGGATTTCATCCTTTTACATGACTAGAATTCCACATGAGGATTTGTGGTTTGCTATATACGTTTCCATTTTTTCATTATTTTAGTATGCAGTCCAACACTTTCCTATCATCTCATATCCTTTTTTTTCCCACTGACTTGCAATCCAGTAGGCCTATCCAACACACTCTGTAAATGTGTGAACATCATACAATAACATCATTTTGTTATGATCATTTGAGGAAGCTCCCTTTTCCAATTCCTCTGGACTGAATTCTCGTTTTACTATACTGACTATATGATGCCAATTATTATTCAGAGCAGCAGCAATTTTTATTGCACGCCCAAATAGAATATATAGAGGTGTAAACGTTGTTTTTTAAAGCTATTTTTGGCTATTTTAGACCACGTTGTATTCCCCAGTTTAATCGACAATAAAAGCTATTATGGCCGTATTTGACTACATTAGTTTTATCTGTTGTTATCCTACTTTTCTACATACAACCTTGTGAGTGAAGGTGTCAATAATTATATAACCATAAAAGGGACATGACCAATAAAGCAATGCTGTAAATAATTAATTAGCAACTTATTACTATGAGCATTTGTTGTTTTAATTGAAATGGGGGTAATGTTTACTTTATATATAAAAAATACAACTACTTGCACGTATTACAAGTATTCGTTTTAATGCTTAATTTAATTTTTTATTTGAAATTATTTGCACTTTCTGTAGAATTTTAAAGCATTGGCCTGCATTTTCAAATTGTGTATGCATAAATTGATACATGCTATTTACTTTCTCAAAGATAATTTTGGATAAATCACAGAAGCATCACATTTAAAGGAAAAGCTGACTCTGAAATTAGAAATTTTTAATGCAAAGTATATTTAACAATAAAATTTAGAGAAAAGATCCTTATATTAAACCATGCATGGGCAGCTTATCGTTATCAGATTTAATAGAAATAGACTGGTTGTTTTACTCCAATAGATATTTGTCAATGAAATACATGTTCAGGGACGCTTATTACCACTAGATGGCATATGGATGACAGTCATTGTTTTGGCTAGCACGCATAGTTTTAAGTGCATTTTTTTAAATGAAATTTAGTTGTTTGGGATTTTTGTTGTTTACTTTTTAAAATAATAAATGTGATAATTAATTGCTCAGTAGCATACAAATTGAGGTCTTACTATATAAAGTTAGTTACCGGTATACATTCTGAGATATTAATTTTTAGCTTTCGACATAAAACATGGCCTGAAATCTAAGATATAATAATAACGAGCTGGCATACCGTGTAACAATAGAGTTAGAATGGTTAGATTTGAAGTTTAGAGTTCACTGGCACTCTATATGGCCTCTAGAGGCTAAACATTTCCCTAATATTAAATTAAGTAATAAATTAATTAAATTTATAAATTTCTAAATTTATTCCTACTGGATATATCTGCGTGTAGAATAATACATAGCTATACATAGGCACAGTCAGGGAAGGTAAGGGGGCCTGCCCCAACACCTTTGCAGGTTTATTGTATGTAAGGGTATGTACAGACTAGCTTCCTGACAATGGTGGGCCCCATAACAATGATTGCTCCTCCCCCCTACCCCCAACAAAAATCCTAGTTCCCTCCATGCTCTCTTGAAATAGTACTTATCTTTGCAATAACCTTTGAGTTTGAAAATTAAAATTGATTTATTGATAAGCTAAATTACTTATCCTGGTTTGTGCATAGTCAAAATTTGTTGAAAATAGCTCTTGATTTCTGAGAAGGGGTGTTTTCAACAGCTACCCACTATTACTTAACAAGTGTTGGTTGACACAATTTAATAACAAAACATAAGTTTAGAAAAGGCCTTGGTGGTTTATTCCCAGTGTTAAAATATCACCTATCTACACCGACTATATGTATCTTTTTAAATTCATTGCAATTGAACACTATGGGGTTGTTTCACTAGCCATGCAGTTGACCTCTTCTGGTTGTAAATAATTTACTAGTCATTTAATGCTTTAATAAAGTAATGTGTATTATTGCATCCACAAAGCAATAATAGTATTACATTAAATTATATTTGACACTTCATTAAAATCTCAAGTTAGTTTTTTTTATTGTTTTGGTTATTGGGGATATATAGCAATATGCTTGGTTATATATAGCAATATATTTGGTTATTGGGGATATATAGCAAATGATCCCATTCAAATGCGTGCATTTCATCACCCAAAATTTAAAAAAAAATATATAAAAATGATAAAGCGTAGAGAATTTTATCAATTTAAACAAGGATTCATTTTCGAAGGTTTCTACCAAATTTATAAAGATAGGTGGAAGACAAAAGAAAATTAATTTCATTTTTACAGATTTTTATTTTCGATTTTATAGATAGTAATATTTTTAATTCTGTAAATTTTAGTATTTTATATGTATTTTTATGTCTTTTGGTTTGAAAATGGCTATGTATGAAAGTAGATTGTAGCATTTGTGCTTTAGAGAATGGGTGCATCCAGGCAATTCTGCTGCCCATTTTATGATGTGTCAGCATATAATTTTGTTCAAATCATTCACCACATTAGTTTTTTCCCCTCATTTCACTGGTATGCCATACGTTTCATCCCTACCAAATGAATCATCAGTGGCTTTGTGAATGAGAAAATGACTGGGTGCATGAAAGTTCATTCTCTAAAGCACAAATGCTACAATCTACTATCTTGAATGGTGAAGTTGAAGCCGAATATCTCACTGTGTAATGGTCAGGTGCTTCACATAGGTTTCCATGTAGTATGCACCCATTGCTCATTCGCAAAGCCACTGAAGATTCCCTTGGTAGGGATGAAACGTTTGGCATACCAGTGAATTGTGGTAAGAAATACTATAATGAGGCGAATGCTTTGAACAAAGTTATTTCTGGCTCAGCGTGTGAATCTCTAAAGCGGTTAACTTAATGACTCCATGTGACTGAAACCCTTCTTAATAAGAAATAACTAAAATTGTGATGGCAGCATTGAATCACATATTTAAAAAGTCAGTTCATCGTGTCTTAAAAATGATTAAATAAGATATGAAATGATTGCTTATTAAATAAGGTGTATAATGTCTTGTACATGGCCAAGTTTTAACATAATATTTTGTCTGTTGTTTTGAGACAAGGGTTCATACACTGTAAAAGTGACAAATGTGCATTGTTACTTGAAACATGCACATGTAACATGTTACTGTACATTTAAATCATACACTTACATGTCAACCAAAACATTTTTCCCCTTTGTCTTATTTCATAAAGAGGAATTACCCGTTATCAGGTAAAAATGTTTTAAACGTTTTAAGTATATTCGGTCTACAGTCAATGATAAACTTAGATCAGTTGCGGCTATTCAGGTTTGTCTTACGTTTGATAGAATAAATTATAAAATGATAGTATAAGGGTAATAGCCTTCGAGCAGTGGTGTTCGGAGAGGCTTCTATGCCAACAAAATGGACTGCAAGAATTACTACTATATATTCTGTACTACCCTAACCTGCTCGAAACGTAAAGCCCTCTATAGAACACATTTTTTTTTTAAAAAAAAATTAGCCAATCAGTGCTTTCAGGGCGCGAGATTAGAAAAATATTAGCCAAACCGAGCTTTCAGGGCGCGAGATTCGAAAGCACTGATTGGCTAATTTTAAGAATACGTTCTATAGAGGGCTTTACGTTTCGAGCAGGTTAGGGTCGAACAGAGTATATAGTATCTTTAGTTCTGAGAGAGATAATTTGATGATATTTGACGTGATCTATTTTTCACATGAAGTATCCCAAGAGAAAATTCTCATTGGACCCCATTGTGAAATCCAATGGGAATAATGAGACAGGTTAATGGGACTAATGAGCACAATAACAACAGTAATGAGACATAATGAGGCCTCAATGGATTGGGATTTACGTTTATGGGACTATATGAGACAGTCTCATTACTTTAATACTTCAATGGAATGTACTGGGACCCCATGCAAGAGGTTTTATTCTTATGGGACAATCGTTTTGTATAAGATTACAATGGGATCGAATATAACTTTTTCGCGCATTTAATCAACAAAAATATATAAAACTATTTTAAAAATGCTAAAATGTATAGACAATTTAATCAGCTAAAACATACCATCGTCCTATTGATCCTATGAAAAATGGTCAATTTATAATTTTTTTTTAAAACCTGAATGGGAAATAGTTAAAATCTCATTTTTTTATTTTTCGTTTTTATTTTAGGGACTTTGCGCAGAACAACAAGTTGCTAAAAATCACAGAAGTGTAGATAGCAACGAAAGTTGAAAATAGCTGGCCTCAGGCCAATTTTGATGATACAATTACAACAATAAGATCAAATTATTCTATAATCAATTTTGCATATACTAATGAAAATGTCATTTTTCTGCGATTTAAATAGGACTATGGTCAATATTTTTTAAACTTTCGTTTATTTGTTACTTTTTTGTTTGTTGTTTCGCACTTTTGTTACTTTTTCAAAGTTTTGTAACTCTGCGCAAAGTCCCTATTAACTGCATGTAGTACTTTTGGAAAAAAGGTATAAGAAACTAATTTTATTTTCATAATATCTTCACTTAAAATATATATCTATCAATACAATCACTCACTATACCACTCTTATCGAGCTTCCTACGGCCCTGTTTAATGGAACTTATATATTTAAACATAACACTTATCATAAATGAAGTTACAAAGGCGGAAACAGCGTCTTAACGCTTACTTTCAGTTACATACACCAAAAAGACATACAGGCCTAAATATGGCAGTATCGGTATTATACAACGACAAGAGCTAGCTGAATATGCATTTTACAAAATCAAACACTCAGGAATCACTTTAGTACAACAATTTTGCTTATACATCCTGTCTGCTGATTTCCTGCATGCAATGCACTGGCTAATTTAAGAGTGACTGTTCAAATGTATTTGCTAAATTCGTTCATTTTCCATCACTGTTCTGAAGTGTTTATCATACATACACGCTCATCTCTATATACATAGTATAGCCCTTCTGAGTCCCTTCACGTGGATGAGTGGTTAGCACCTCTGAATGGCATTTAGGGAACATGGGATCAAGGGGTCTAGGGCTTTCCCACTCCTCCGGGAATTCATTCTGCAAATTTTTAATTACTATTTTGGTACACAGCCTATGATTGCCACGTAAATATTTTTCAGCCTCCCCCTTCGGACAACCTCTTATATAAATAAATCAGTCATCGCGGTTAAATTTTCCGTGGTCGGCCGCTTAAACTATGGTTTTCTATGGTCCCTCTTGGCAAATGCCTGGACAGTACCATTCAAACGTCGGCCACTACCGCTTTCCCCCTCCTTTCCTTTCCCTTCCAACCACGGCATCATTTATTGGGTAGTGCAAACAGAACCTCTTGACGGTTAACCATTTCCAACAGTTGAACAAAAAAATAATGAAAACAAAATACGAATATTAAAGTTATTTTGAAAATAATATTTCTAACGGCCATATTCACCAACCAGGATTAAATTTAATTTCGATGTTAGGCCATCGAAAATACATTCTCTTAATTCTAGTTTGAGGATAATCAAGGTTGGTGAATACGGCCGTTAGTGCACCAACAAAAGTTAAGCTTTAACCATGGGTTAATATTATCACGTAACTGACTTGGACAAATGAACTTTGTAGAATGTGTTCAAAATTAAAGGTTAACCTTGGTTACTTTAACTCTTGCTGGTGTAATCAGTCCTTATATAGTTATTACTTTATTATTTAATTATGTGCGACATATTAGCAATAGCCTACACAAGCATTTCAAAATATGTTTTTTTAGATACACATATACAGTTTAAAAGTGCATGTCTTCAACTGTTTTTATTTAAGAAACTATTTTTAGAATGTAAAAACATGTCAACTGTGCAATGAAATAACCAGGCCCCAAGAATTGTGATTTTGAATTATAAATTTTGAAATACATTAGAAATTCTTGCATACTTTATGGCTTTTATTTTCAAAGAAAGACATTACACCTGATTAAGGTTTACTTGAAATACTTAAATGCTAAAAGACTATTTTCAATTATGTACGCAGATTACTAAGGACAGGAAAGCTTAAATTGAAGATAAATGCTTTAATCATTATTTTTTCAGCATTATAAAATGCGAACAAAATGAAAGATTGACTGACCCTTCATATGCCTTTAATACTTACTTTTTAATTAAAGGGGAAGACCACCTTAGACAAAACTATTTTTCTTTCAATAGTAAATAAAGGGATATATAGTACGAGTGTATGTATATATACCTGCAATTAAATTATCATTGTTGCAAGAATCTTTTGATGTTGCTATTTGATATGGAAATTGAAAAAGCTCATGCAGTTTCAATAATGCAAATGTTAAATTTCCTATTTCAGACCAATCATATAAACAATTTCAGATTTCTCAACTCAATTGAACAGCTTACTTCCAATATGCATGACTTGCCCAACAAATCATTCTCGGCAAAATGCAATTTTTCAATTGTATCAAAATAGAATATTCTAACCATAGATCTTTTTAATATTACAACCAATTATTTTTTTTAAAATACTGTAGACTGGTTTAGAAGTCACTTCCGCTTAACAGATATGAATTCAGAAAGAGTTCAACTAATTAAAAAAATTATTATCTCCAAATTTGCCGACAACACATTTTGGAAATAGGTTCTTCAATATCTCTTTCCAAAACGGCATTATTTATATATGAGATTGCATTCCTCTAAATGTGAAAGAATGCAATCTATTTCCTTTCATTTGCATTTTTGGTGCTAATTACCCGCAACTGGATAAAAGCTAACATTCCTAGCATTCAGGCTAATTAAACCCAATGCAATAGAAAAAACTAACGGTAATCTAAAACTATGTCCACAATCGCAAAAAAGGTGGCAATTTGCAGCACATGCAGTTGCATGGCACCCTTGTGTTATTCATATGTGAAATGTAGAATTTTTAGATCATTTATATTCCATGTTTTATAAATAGGAAAAATTAGCAAAAAATAGGCAAATTTAAGGAGTAAAATTTCTGAGTTAAGATATATCTAAATCACTTCTAAATTGATCCAGAATCTTCACATTTTAATTTATAGCAGAAAATGAACCAAAGGGTGCCATTTGTGCTACAATTTAACACCTTATTTATTAGAGTGCAGCCTATAGGTCATTTTACAATAATTTAACTTCGTTGAATATAAAACAACACATAAAAGAAGTCTCGGGAAATGATTTATAAGGCCAAAATGAAATGCAAATTGCACCAATCCAGTTTGTACATTTTAAACAGGTCGCGTTATACTTTGCTAGAAATATGTTTATTAACGGAAATATTGGAAAATCAAAATGCTGCTCTTGCCAATACCAACGTTTGCCTCACGCAAATTTAGGATGGTACCACCATGTGACAGCGCTAAGTGGCATCCCGTTCCCCAAATTCCCCGTCTATCAATTTACCCAAAAAATTTAATAGTTTTGCACATTAGGTTTTACTGACTTCAGGAGTGTTTCACGTATATTATTCATAGAATAACTATATATATATCTCTAGCTAACAAAATGCTTACTGCATATGTCCTAATATTTGTTATAGTTAATGACAATTAGTAGCTTTAAATTCTAATTATTGGCACAAATAAAGATAACAAAAAAATCAATTACACATGATTGCAACATTTTTTTTAAATCAAAGGTTTTTTTCCCTCTTTTAATTTACTAGCAAATTCACGTACGAATAAGCATAAAAGCGTGAAATTAAAAGCAATGAGGCTTCCAACAACAAATGGAAAAATCCCAAATTCTAGGCAAAAATTGGCTGTGATGTGTATACAAGAGCATGCAACAGTGATTTTTTTTAAAAAAAATCTATCATTTTGCTTGAATTTTCACTCGGGAATACAGTCGACAGTTTGATCAAGCCGCTTCTTTTCCCATAGCTATGTTTTATCTGCTTCGTGTTATTTAGATCCAACTTTATTTCTGACCTCTATATTTGGCAAACAGACCTAAATTTCAGTATGGGACCTCCACTCGGTTAGCCTTGGTTACAGACAAATTTCCATCCTAGTTTGCAGTACACTCGAACAATGATATCAATATCTTAGCAAAACGGCGCAGTCTTGCCCTTTCACAAAGGTA
>JAQFYV010000567.1:0-10892 GCA_034695065.1 Choneiulus palmatus | reverse complement strand
GGAGTTATTTGCAATGACGCCATGCTGCCAGGATTTTTTTTAAAGAAAAACTAATTGGGATACTAAATTTATCATGCAGACAAAAAAAAACCATCTAGAAGTGTGGATGGTGCGAGAACAACATGCATCCTATATATAGGCCTACCGATACTTTGCATAGCAATACGAAGCACAAAATGAACACGATGTATATACGGAGTACATCAAAATTTAAACTATGCCTTATAAGCATATGGTTAGGGTAAGGTGCACCAACAAAAGTTAAGCTTTACCCCTGGGCTAACATGATCACGTGACTGACTTTAACAAATGAATTTTAAGGAATGTGTTCAAAACCAAAGGTTAAAGGGGAATGTGATTAAAGTTTAAAACACAATTTAATATTTTCAACATATCTTGTCAATGATTTAAAAGTAACTTAAGTCAGATTTCCCTTCGTGCCTTATCATAAGCTGTATGCTGTGTTTCTTCTAAATATAATACTTTTTCTAATAAATTTATTTTTTTTCTTTTCTAGGTAAGTCAATGTTTCAATATTATCAAACACCTGGTGTTGGTGAAAATGAATGTAAGTCATTTTTTTTAAAATCTATTAAGTTATTAAGTATGTGTAGCACTAGCAAATGTGTTACTTTTTTTCGTTTTGACAACTATAATAGACTTTGTGCAGACCTACAAAAGTCTGAAAAAGTAATGAAAGTGCAAGGATAAACAAAAGCTTAAAAAATTTGGCAATAGTCCAATTTAAATCAAAGAATAATGACATTTTTAATAGTAATGTAAAAATGATTACAAAATAATTTGGTCTAATTGTCGTAATTGTATCATTAAAATTAGACTGATGCCAACTATTTTTTAACTTTCATTGTTAACTACACTTTTATTCTTTTTATCAACATTTGTTGATCTATACGCAAAGCCCCGAATAATTCAAACTGTTAGGGATTTTAGGATTAGTGAGATCACTGAATTCTATACAATAAAGGGAAAGTTTCTCCATTCAGAAATTTATTTTTAAAATGAAGAGAAAAAGTTATTAGGGGCATAGAAATTAAAATTTAATGTGTGGTCAAAGTTTAAATTAAGACCAAACGTTTCCTACAACAGTTGAATGTGATGTCAAAGTTTAAATAAAGACCAAAAGTTTCCTACAACAGTTGATTGTGAGGTCAAATTTTAAATAAAACCAAACGTTTCCTGCATTAGTTTAATGAGAGGTCAACGTTGCCTGCATTAGTTGAATGTGAGATCAAAGTTTAAATAAAGACAAAAAGTTTACCCAGCATTAGTTGAATGTGAGGTCAAAATTTCCTGTACATGTATCAGTTGAATGTGAGGTCAAAGTTAAAACAAAGATCAAAAGTTTCCTGCATTAGTTGAATGTGAGGTCAAAGTTAAAACAAAGACCAAAAGTTTCCTGCATTACTTGAGTGTGAGGTCAAAGTTTAAACAAAGACCAAAAGTTTCCTGCATTAGTTGAATGTGAGATCAAAGTGAAAAGCCCAAACGTGAAAGAAATGTGATTAATTCTTGTAAAAATTACAGCTATTTAATGGCAAGTTGGGTTCAAATGTTAATTTCTACGTCCCTAATAACTTTTTTGCTTTATTTAAAATAACTGTCTGCATGGAGAAATTTTCCTTTTTAATGTCCTTACAACTTAAAAAAATAATTAAAAAAACATTTAAGCGTACTTCTAGCTACTTCAGTTGTCTAGACTCTTGCCCAATTTAGAATCGGACATTTCAAATTGTGGGCTAATCCACAATTACAGAATTGGTGCAATTTCCAAACACAACAGTACTGATACACAACAAATTAGAATTTGGCTAAAACTCAAAAGTAACAAAATAAGACATGGCATTTTACAATATATTCCTCACATTTTTCTTCTTCAAAAGAGGCAGCAAAACAAGTTTAATGCCCCCACGGCCAATGAATTGGTATAAATATTATTAAACAAAATATTCCAGGGTCTCGAAATCTAATTTGCATAATTATATTCATCCTACTTGTTTGTGGGTCATGCGGGTATAATGGGGCAAGAGGGTTCAAGATAAAATATTTCCACTTGTCTAAATTTTAAAGGAAAAATAAATCACTATTAACTCATGATGTATGGTCTGAAACACTGCAGTGATAACTTTTTTTTTCAAGTTTTGAAAACACATTTTGAAATTTGACATAATTAATTGCATGAACATATATTTTTTCTGAATGCTTGTATTTTTATTTATTTTTTAGTTTTGTTTTTACTTACTTGAATATTTGTATAAGCTGCACGGCCTTGGTAAATGGCCTCCCTATGACGTGACTATAATTCATTACACAGAAAGAGTTCGTAAGGTTCATCCCAGTATATCTATCTACCTCCATTTCCATTTCCCATAGAAATTAAAAGTTTACCACTTGTACTCATTTTAACCAAAATACTTTATAAATGAATTAGAGCCCATACTATGGTGATCCTTTGGTTTAATTTCATCAAGAAGACGACGTTTCGGAGGGCTTTAAAAAATTGCCAAAATTTGCAGAATTTTAATAGCTATAGGCTACGTGGTAGTCCTTTTTTTAAGAAAAATACTTCAATTAATTAAATGAAATATTGAAAACTCATAAGTATGAAATTTTTAACTTTTTTCCCCCATATTTAAAAAATATATTATAAATCGTCCAGTTTTTCTAGGATCTACAGGACTACTGTATGTTTTGGCTGATGAAACTTTCTACATTGTAACATTTATATAATGTTTTTAACATGATTTGTTTATAATGAAATGTAAGCATCAAATATATAAAAATGTCAAAATGCAGAGAATAAGAATTTTATCAGTGGAAACACAAAGTCGACCTTTTTGTCCTAAGAAAAATGGAAGATTTATAACAATTTTTTTTAAAAAGGACCGGAAAATGGTTAAAACTTAATTTTTTTTTATTTTTTTTCGTGTCTATTTTTTATTTTAAAATAATTAATTGGACAAATTATAAAAAAGTACTACCATTTGTCCTATCTATTAAAATTCTGCAAATTTTGGTATTTTTTGTATTTTGGTTTGAAGGCAAGGATCATTTTAAATCTCTGTGTGCAATTCACATAGCCCTAACGCACACTTAAACCATTAATTCATGATCAGAAATAACTGAACTTTTCAAGTATTTTTAATCACGAAACTCGAGCCACAAATCTTAACATTATAATTAAGAAGAAGAAGCTAGACGCATTAAAAAGAGTGGACTAAAAAAGTCATATAGTAGATCCTGCACCATAAAAAATCTATGAAAATTATTTATGTGAATTTAACGTTTATTTAGCTCGGGGCTAATAATATTTAAGTAATATTGTAGGTTTTTTTTCACTCGGCACTGTTGATGGCATGAATAGAAGAAAAAAAATATGAAATATTGAATTTTTCATGCTGATGAAGTGTTAACCATGGGGAATGATCTCCCAGTCTGTTCACACAATCGCCTCATAAATGCTACAAAGGGGCTTCTGGTGACGTGGATTAATAGCTAAATTGCCCTTCATTTTCAAGAAGAAAAAGCCCTCTAACATTACTTTCTAGTCTATAGAATCACTGCATGCCGGCCGTGTTTATGGGGGAAGGGATTCTGGGCTTCAATTCCTCACCCTCGCTTTTCACCCCCCCCCCCCCCCATCCCAAGCGAGACAACGCCCTATTTGTTAGATAATATGTATACCTATGTTGTCTACCAATTGCCTTAATGGTTAGTTTCAATAACCAAGTGTGCTAGAGTCCAGCAATCTTTGAAACCCATTCTAAATCACTATTGGTCAAGAAATTTTGACCTTTGATGATTTCTGATGACCCATTTGATGACCATTGTTTGATTCCAAGCATTTTCCTTCATATTTTGACAACAAAGGTCAACACATCTTCACCCAATGGGAATTTAGAATTGGGCTCAAAAAACACTGGACTCTAGCATGCTTGGCTATGCAAACACACCTTAAGTTGACCAGATTTCCAAAAACACAGGGATTCTCCCAGTTTTTAGTTCTCAATTCTCAATTCCGACAAGTTTTATCCAATAAAAAAATTCATGAAAAAGTATAAAACTAATTTGTTTTATTAATTCCGACACTGCCACTTGCCAACCTTTATGCCAGAAACATTGTCCATTGTAATCTCAATAGCTAGACCTCTTAAAAGTTGTTTATGCTCAAAGGTAGCTTTTCCGTGATCACATAATGTATGGTGAGGATGCATTGCAATTTAAGAATAGAATTGTTCAGGCCTGGATTTAAGTTTTTGCGGGCTTGGGTGATAAGTTATGTGGGGGACCTTCCCTCCACCTCCCCCTGCTAAAAAACTAGGATAAAACTTTTTCGAATTTTATTGTTAGACTTAAATTTTATTTTCCAATTTAAAAAAAAAATCATTTCCTCAAGGTACTGGCACTCTACGACATTTTTGGTGAGCAAAATTATTAATGGAAGATACCCAGACAAATGACGTCTGGAGTCTTGGACTAATATGTAACCATATTACATATTAGTCCAAGCTGAAATTAAACATGATATCTTTGATTTGAATTATTCATTTTTGTGGGGCCCTTTTTCTGCAGGGGCCTGGGTGCAGTGCACCCACCCTAAATCCGGGCCTGCTTCTCATTATTATTCTGTATATGAAATAAAGGAAATTTTTTCGAAAATTCTGTGTAATAAATATAGGGTATTCTTTTTTAGACAATAAACCAAATATGCTAAAGATATTTATATATCTACATGGTATTTTATTTCTGAAAGTATATCAAATGATTGAATTTTACCCAATATTTTAAGAATTTCCTTCAATGAATGACTTTGACATTATAGGAATGAACTCTTAAAAGGTCTCAATAGCAGAGAAATCAGGCTTAGAAACATTCATTCTTTAGTGCTATATAGCTAGAGTGAAGAAAAAAATTGATAAATCAATACTATGGAAACAGCATGTTTTGTTGGCAATATTATTGCATATGCTTCATGTATTCTGTTGTTTGGATTTCTTTTAAATGTTGTTATTCGTTAAATAACTAAGAAGGGAATCTAACATTTTTTTCCTGCTTTTTTTTTTAGTTGTTAGCCTATAAAAATTTTGCATTTCTTTTAAAATAGAGGGATGTGTTTAGTTGATGAATGTTATATCTTGAGAAAATTGTTGGTTATTACTTATGTTATTCTAGCATAATCTTGTTATAGCTCCAAGCTAGCCCACGTGATTTGTGTCGATTATTTCAAGAAATATACGTACACTCCTACTGTGTAGTTTCCTAGGAAACTATAATTGCAAGCTAGCTTGATTATTGTGGGGATACATTTCCTTGTTCTGGAGAAAAATTTGTGTTGACACTTTTATGAATTTAATATTTTAGGTTTCCTGCTAATTCTAATTCATCCCGATTTAGCTCCGTGCCAATGAACTACAGTATATGATCACTATGGTTTGATTTTTACAATTTTAATGAAAGCTAAGGTACACTGAATTGAATTGTTGGGTGTAATTGATATGACTGAATGCAATACATGTTAACTGATTCAATTGGGTTCAATCCTATAGCTCAATTCCAGTAATGTGTGCATTATATTCAAAAACTTTCTCCTATTTTCTTTTGATATGGATATAAATGCTAGCTTTATCATACTCGTAAATACGGTGCCTATAAATACCACTTAGCTCTGTTGTAGCTACTGTATACTTGCTATATACATGTAGTTTATAGCATTGCCGCGCTTATCACGTATACGTTTTTGTAATATTTGCGTGCCAATTTGCCTTTCATGCCTGCCTGCATTTGTGTGTTTATGCTACCTCGTTTATTTTCGCTAACTTGCGTAATGGAGCCACATTAAATGTGATTAAAATTGTAAATGCGTTCAATATATTGCAGTTGAAAGGAAAGTTGGCAGAGTTCACGGGTATAATAGTCAGATAACTTTTCACTTAAACAGAGGGATGGAAATATTAACGTCCTAAATGGCTATAATTCTTAAATAATAAACTATTTTTCGTTTATTGTTAGAATTTACTGCTTGTTTTCATTGTTCGCTGTGCAACACTGCATGTAGAGATTAATATTAAAGAGAAAGACCACCTTAAAAAAGAGTTGTTTCTAAATGATAGACATATGAAAAATTGTACATGTCAACATTTTGGCAACTATGTTAAGTCTAACATCAAAAAAAAAAAAAAAAATAATATGTAAGAAACACAAAAACGGTTTTATGCGAGACCTTGTTATTTCCCAGTGACGTCAATTTATGACGAAATCCTTCAATGACAAGGCCGAAAAATAAGGATTTCGTCATCGAATGAAGTCACTTACGGCCACACATCACTTGTCTCATAGTGCCGTTGCTTTTTTTTTTATTGCTTTTTTTTGTACTTTTTCTTTACTAGACTTAAATGCCAAAATTTAATTGGATATGCACCATTTTTTGATAGGCACTATCGTTTAGAAATAACTTTTTAGGGTGATTTTCCTCTTTAAAAATGTTAGGAATTACTTTTTATTAACATCACTATGTAACAAAAATCAATGATAAAACTTATTCGATCGTGTGTGTATATTGAAACCAATTAAACATTAATTCATGAACAGCTCTAAGATTTAAATTGTAATTAATACAGGGTGATCAAAAAGTCTGGTTCTATCAAAATAACAGATGCTCTAAATAGAAAATTGTTATGCTGTGTAGTAGTAACATCATGCATCATGGGCGCTTTCCGACGGTGCTGCATTTAATGAGCTTGTCACATTTTTTCCAAGGTGATGCAATTTCTATCTCCGAAACTATGGGAATTACAGAAAAAATATCCAATTGCAAAGTTGTAGAGCGTGGTCTAAATAGTTAAGATAAATTGACATATCATCTTTAATCACTCCACGTATGTATGTACATAAGTAAAGTTGTTATGAAAACCCTGGTGACTTGTACCCATCATTGCATCTATGCATTGCAGGGAAGTTCAATTTGAATGCATAGCGCTTCCCTACATTGCATGGATGCAATGATGGGTATATGTCATCAGGTTTTTTTTACCAACTTTACTTCCATACGTGGAGTTTCTGAGATAGAAATTGCATTACCTTGAAAAAATGTGACAATGTCTCTGAATGTAGCACCATAGAACAGCTCCCATTTTAATGGGACTACACTTTTTGATCTCCCTGTATAATTCATACTAACAATTTAATTACATTGAAGCAAAAAAAAAAAAGATTTTATTTTTTTATGAATCCTTGCCTGTTATAATGGATGCCTTTAATAAAAATCATTACATGTCATTTCCACATATTTCCTATCAGTAGGAATTTGGAAATGGTATAAAATGATATGAAATGCACTTATTTGGTGACCATTTTAGAATCACTTGGAATCAGGTGACAACAGGTAGTAATCCATTTGCAAAAGCTTATAAATATTATTGCAAATTGGAAACATTTGCAAGTTATTTCCTTTGCAAATCGAATATTTGGAAATTGTTTCAAATGATTTTATTTAGAATAGTGATGATCATGATAGGTCAAAGGTTACTTTCAGACAAACATTGGAAATACAACCAGTTTCCTTGGCTTGTCGTGGATAATTTGAAAAAAAAAAAATAATTTGATCTGTATGGATAGATAATTTAATAACAAAAGGTGATAAAATTTTATTGCAAATTGGAAATATTGGCAATTTATTTCCTTAGTAAATCAAATCATTTAGGTGAAATGATATTTAGAAATGGTATCAAACCATTTATTTAGTATAGAGATGCTCATGATAGGTTGAAGATCACTTTCAGACAAACATTTTAAATACAATCAGTTTTCTTGGTTTTTCGTGATTAATTTGAAAAAAAAATATCTTTTTGGATAGATAATTTAATGTAGATTACTTTATAGTATTCTAATTCGATCCCTGGTTACTTATTTATAAATAAGTACGGTAATTGCTGTTCTGATTCATTAAAAAGTAATAATTTCAAAGCTGGATCAAGACTTTCGAGTCCTATAATCAATAAGTATCCTAAAAAGCTTTCAAATCGCCATTTATTTTATTATTCTCCAAAGTTCAGAAACAGAATTAGCTGCACTGCTGAAAGTGCATATTGATAAATGACACCAGTTGAAATTTATTGCCGTTGCCATCCATTTATCAAATTTGTCATGTATGAAAAGAGGTTGCGATTCTCCACTCTCCTCTCTTTCTATACGAAGGGCCATCTTTTGTGGTGGAATGTAAATGTCTTACTTCTTGCGTATGTCAGGATTGGTCTTATTCGGTAATACAAGCAATGATTTTTTGGCAAGTTGTCAAACCCATTTCTGTTGTTAGTTAAAGGTTGTCAGTCGTATAGTATGTTCGCCTCAAAACATATATTTCTATAGTTTTTTTTTACCCCATGCCTTTCTGCTTCTTATTCTGCTAAAATGTTGGCAGTGGTTTTCCATCCTTTTTCTTTTGTCAGAAGATAGTTGGTGGTTGTGTTGATGCAAAGTTGGCCATTCAGTGCTGAGTAAGCTCTTGGCCCTGCTTTTAACGAGCCTGCACATATTGCAATGATGTAGGACTGAGTGATGATGCATGCTGCCCTGCTGTTACACCATTCAACTCTTTTTTTTTCACTCCTAATTTCATAAAGTATCTAAAGGGATGTTACGAAAATAGCTAGGGCAAGGTTTGAAGTGCTTTTGAGTTATTAGAATTTTGGATAACGTTCATCTATTACGTTACTCATTAGGGTTTAAAAGCAATATTTGCTGCAAATTTATTTTCTCGTGAAGACCTTAGCCAGGGCATTGGAGCAATGTTAAAGGGGAATACCACCCTAGACACAATTTTTTTTCCTTCTAATAGAAGACTGAAAAAACCTGCTATTTTTAAAATTTAACATATATGTTATGCTTAATTAATTTATATTAAATTAAATAAATGTTGAAAAAGACGGTATTTTATGGATGACCACGAGAATATCGTTATTGAAAAGCAGTGTATGCTGACGTAGGTTTGCCACATCAGATCCAAGATTGATCGTTTTCCTGAGCAAAAATGGATCTATACTGGCCCTCACCTTTTAATAAATACCTCCCAACAACTGATTTTAGAAAAAAAAAAAGAATTTCAAAAGCAACTTTAATACCTATTGTATATTTGCCTAAATCCATGCCATTTTGCCGTTTTCTTGCCATATTTTTGAAAGTTTGTAAAAACGATGGAGAGCAATTAGTGCCAGTTTTGGGCGATAGATGGCGCCACTCACCTTTTCTTGCCTCTTGCAGCTCTTCAAATTGTGCTGTACAAAGCGCCATTATAGCAAAAGAGCAGCTGTAACAAAGTGACGTCATTAACATGTCCATGCATGGTGTCACGTCTATGGGCATTACATATTTTCCTTTATTATAAAATAACTAAGCATAAACATATTGCAAAATTTTAGGAATAGTGTTATTTTTCAGTCTTCTATTAAAAGAAAAATGTTTTTGTCTAGGGTGTTTTTCCCCTTTCACTTTACCTCTGCGCAGTATAGTAATAACATTTTTATCATGCAGAATTAATACTTTTTTGTTTAACTTAAAACAAAAACGCTATAGTATAGGCTATAAAATAGCAGTGAAATATAGATATACAGTGTAGGCCTAGCTATAGTAGAACGCTCACATGCAGCTCAAAATTGATTTCTTTAATAAAACTATGTAAAATTTAATAATAATGTTACTTTGTCAGATGCTTGTCAAAATTACGTTCAGCCAGCATTTTTCACCCTAATAGTCAAGTGTATCATTTTCATTAAATTTCCGTGAAGAGCATACAATAAAATATTAAAAAAAAACGCGAATGTGTGTATCCTAGCGAGTTAATATAGGAGTTACATTTTCTTTGAACGTGCTATTTTTTGTTTTATTCTTGGATTTATTCCTGTAATGTTCCCCATATATTATACATATATATGCGATCTATATAAATATATACAAACGCATTTTTAGGCCCAAGGTTTCATATCACTCTATAGCACTGAGATTGGCTCTGATATGCGGAAGAATGATTTGTTGCGATGTATTTCTTGTCTAAGACTGCTATATAGGAAAAACCCTGAACTTCATCAAATTGATGATTTAGATGGCTGCCAAAAAAGATGGCTTTGTGTGGACCGTCATATTGTATCGAACCATCTGGATCACTGCTTTCAACCTTTTCCCATTTTTTCTCAGTAGGATTCAGCCCTGTAACAAGAAAATAACTATAGGCCCAAGCAAGGCTTATTCAAGCAGTATTCAGGTCCTTTCGATTAAAGTTGAATTGTCGACGTCCTCTTAAACATGGCTTACATGGTATTCTATAACTGACTTATAAAGTTATAACACACACGAAAACATACTTGCGGCAACTACATCATATTTAACTATTTTCAAGGTTAAGGTACACTGACAAAGGAATTTTTTGATCAAAAGGCATGTGGTTTCTTAGATCGAATTCCGAATATGCTTGGCATGCATTAATCCACTTTTTGAAGCAAGATTTTGTTTTCGCAAAGGTGAAGCTTTAAAGGGAATGTCTAACTTCTGTACAAGTTATTTTTAAATGAAAGCATGCATTGAAAAAACAAATATAGAAATGCAATTCCAGCTTAATATAAATGCACCATTAATTTACAAAAAAATATAAGGAAAAACATAATTTAGGCCCTAAAAAAACCTTTCGTCTGAGAGAAGCCATGTATATTCTTAAAAGTGCCATGCACCTATGTATACATATCCACCTCTTTGCAGGTATGTGTCCAGATATTCACACCGCGGTCACATGACCGCTGCCCGAGCGAAGCGAGGTCAAAGTGACCAAGGATTAGTGAATGTCTGGACCCATACCTTTAAAGAGGTGAATATATGATATATACCATGGG
>JAQFYV010000566.1:0-10892 GCA_034695065.1 Choneiulus palmatus | reverse complement strand
TTCACATTCGGTCTGCACTTTGCATTGACTGTACTACCACCAAACGAGCAAGAAGCAAAACTCACCTTCTCTCTAACTCCCCTTTAACTGATGAAATTTCACTACATTTTAGCATTTTTTATGTATTTTTATAAATTTTGGTTGGTATAATACACACGTTAGAATATTTATATTGCATACATTTCGTCAACCAGCATGTGTATAAATATGTGAAAAGTATTAACATGTAGTGATTTTCTCTAAGAAAAATGGAGATTTATAACAAATCTGTGTAAAATAGTCTAAAAAAGTATAAAATTTTACTTTTTTGGATTTTTATATCTCAGTTCATTAATTAATTAATTATTATTTGATTTTGTAAATGTTTGTATTTTTGTGTATTTTAATGTCTTTTGGTTAGAATGAGGTGCTCAATTTGAATCTGATTAACAATTCTTTATCCAACTTTTAGCAAGTGGTATGCTAATAAATGCAAGAGTGGGTCTTAGTGAATAATAATTATTTTATGCTGAATTTATTACTTCAGACATGACAGAGCTTGTTTTTGAAATGCTAGGTAAAAGAATTAGAAATCAGTGAAAAATATTTATGTGCTTTTGAACCCTATGTTATAAATTATAATTTGTTTACTTCATTTTGTAACTAATGAGGCTATTTCTGTCAAAAATAACTTTTTTATAATATGCAGTATACATCCTAATGATTTACCTCATACTTATGTTACAAGTTATAATCTTGCAAAAATGAATGAGAAAATTATGAAAATCGATTTAAGGCTATGAGACGTATCCAGACTCAAGATTGTAATATGCTGAATATTAATTATGCAAATAGATTAATAAAAATCCTTGAAACATTTTATGAATCTGTTCGCTGTAAATCTGACAAACAATTTTTATAACTTGTAATATTTGTTATCAAACATGATAATATATGTAACATATTCAAAAATGAACTCAGGCACTTTCTATGAGACAAAAATATTTGGCAAATTTTCTATAATGTAATTACAATTTGTAAGCATACTATTTTATGGCCATTGCTTCAATTCTCTGTTTACATAAATTTTGTACATTTTTTTATTAAAAATTTAATGTGAAATTATTTAAATTTCTGTCTGTAAAGGAAATCAGCATGCATGCCTTCGCATTTATAATAAGCCAATATTTTTAAAGGGGAAGACTAAAATTAATAGAAAGTTATTTTTTTAAGACAATGGCAAATAACGTTGATAGAAGAATTGAAATTAATATTTTAATCAAATTTCCCATTATGTAATTATAATTTTTGCAAGATTTTGGCACTTAAAAGGGGAGCCCACCATATTAGTGTTTTTTTTTGTTTATTTGTTAATAGTAGGCTATGCATTAAAAATACTATTCCAAAAATTTTACAACTATGTTATGCACATCTATTCAATAATAAATTAAAAAAAATATTCATGGACAAAATATCACTGACATATTAATGACGTCAAGTGGCCACATTTTCAATCGTTTTAAATTAATTTACATTTTATAATTGTTAAATTCTTAGAAATAGTATTTTCTTTAATGTATACTCTTCTATCATACCCTAACATTTTTACTTTTATTTTCTGTACAGAGACCCGTTATATAGGGCAGTATGTTAAAATTTCGGCTATAGTAGTAAAAATTAAAAATTAAAAAAAAATACTTACAAATTTACTCACCATGCACCACTGGTGGCCAAGATGGCGCAGCCCATGCTTTGTTTCTTTACTTTAATGCATATACTTTGCCATAAATATTTTTTTTTTAAAAAAAATACATTAAACTTTTATGTTTTCGAGATATTTGTTTGGATAATTATATTACACACTGCCACACCCATGATCTACCACTGTGCCAAATTTCATATGCGTGGCAACAGCAGTTTCTCAGGTCATCGAGCATACCTCTATTTTTTAGTCAGTTATAACTAGCATTTTTAGATATTTTTTGATAATATAATATGCAGTAGTCAAACTCGAGTGCAGTCTACCATAGTGCCAAATATCACAATTCATGACAACACAATTTTCTGAAAAAATAAAAAAAAATCCGTATTTCTTCAGGCGAATATTTCTGCCAATTGCTACCCTCTCGTTAGGCTTAAATTTTACAAAGTTGGCATAAATGCATCAGGTGGTTTCAAAGTGTTTGTCGTTTCTGAAAGCAATTTATGCAGCTTTAAAATTGAATCTATAAATATGAATGCAAAGAGAATCCAAGCTTTATAAAATGCTTAATATGCAGCGATAGATAGATGCTTGTGCTGAGAAAATGTAAATATTTATGCATTATGGAAATTTAAAAACAGGCTTGGATTGAATGTGAGATAAGTGCATTAAGTAAATATTTATGAAGATATATGGAAGAAAAGCATGTTAAAGTCTTAAGGAAATTCGAGGAGTTTCATCAATAAATATAAAATTTTATATTGATAGTCAAGTGAAAATGCATCGATAGACGAATATAAATGCAATTACCTTTATGTACTACGAGGGGACAAGAAAACACATTTTATATATCCCTATATATATACACTTATAAGGGGGAATAACTTACTATATGAGTATTATGAAATATAATTTAGAAAATAAAATTAGAAAGCATGAAATCCGGTAAATATAGTCAAAGGTGTCTATGCCATTAAAAATTCCCATTAAAATTGGGGATTATTTACATTATGAAAGTGGATTTTGCATTATGTATTCAAAAATTCAACTTCTTAAAAGCATTGTTGAATGATTTGTTTTTAAGGGTCTCTGCATTGCAGCGGACCTAATTTACATAAGTGCATTTTCGTAAAATGTATTTTAGGAGAAATGTTTTGCTAAAAAAAAATTCAGTGAGATATTACAATTTCTGTAAAAAAAAAAGGTAAAGAAAATGTGTAAATCAAACAAGTTAGCTCGAGCTCGGTCTCGTCACATCTCGAAATGCGAGACGAGACCGAAAAATGTCCAATCTCGTTTGAAACATTGTAGTTTTTACAAAATAATTAAATATTATTGCTGATTATTGTAAATAAAATAGGTGGTGAAAATATTAGCTTTTGGAGGACATAACCCCCATCATATGACGTCATAGCAGGGGATTTGATTGTCTAATTTGCATTCGTTTATTTTTCCATTGGACACTTAAGGGGGGGGGGGGGAGGGAGTTTCCTTTACAAAAAATCATTTTTGATTTTTACCCCTAGCTTATTGGTTTTTATATTTTTCCACAAAACTTTGTTTGTTGCATGTATTAAGACAGTGAAGAAAAAGTTTTCTAGTGGTAAAAATGAGAAATTTTTACACATTTGTTCACCACTCACCCAATTATTGCAAAAATGTATATAATTTTAAAAGCTAGGAGCAAGGGGTATTTTTGTATAAAAAGTGGCAATTAATAAAATAAAATATAAAAACAGAAAGGAAAGAAATTTTTAAACTTTTTCCATGATCCATCTTTAAAAATTTGTTATAAATCGTCCGTTTTCTGTAGGATAAAGTTTTAAAAAATATATAAAAAGTGCATAAATGTAGAGCATTTCATCAACTAAGATGGGTGGAAATGTTTAAAATGTCATTGTTTTTCGTTTGTAGTTTATTAATTGCAATAATAATAATAATAAAAAAATTAAAAAATACCCTTTGCGCCTAGCTTTTAAAATTTTTATAAATTTGGGTATTTTTTATGTATTTTTATGTCTATTGGTTTTAAAATTAATATTGATTTAAATGGCTAATAATATCATACAAAATACCAAAATATAGAGAATTTTTAAAGTGTTCAGTATTTTTTAAATTTAAATAATTAAATAAAAAAAACTGTAAAAAATGAAATTTTATCCCTTTTCCAAATAAGTATTTTTAAAAATTTGGTATATATATAAATCGTCCATTTGACTTAAGAAGACAATGATAACAGTTTGTTTTAACTGATGAAATAATCTACATTTTAGCATTTTTTATATGTATTTATAAATTTTGGTTGATAAAATAATCACAGCCTAAATATTCACATTGCGTGCATTTCATCGACCAACATTTATAACAAATATATAAAAAATGCTAAAACGTAGAGTATTTTATCAGTTAAAAAATACAGTCATTATTTTCTTCCTAAGACAAATGGACGATTTTTAACAAATATTTAAAAATAGGCAGAAAAAGGATTAATTTTCATCAAAAACACATTTTTATTTTTTATTGTATTGATTGCAATACTTATAAAGAGAAGGTGAGTTTTGCTTCTTGCTCGTTTGGTGGTAGTACAGTCAATGCGAAGTGCAAATCGAAAACTATGAAGTGCTATGTGTATACATACAGTATGTGAACTATTACCATAGATATATATTGCCACTAGAGGGAGCAAGTGACTGGGCGGAAATATTTAAATTTATGGAAAATTAAAAAGTGAAATTATAATTTGATTAATTTTATGCAGAATACATATACAATTTAAATGAATATGCCAAAATTTTAAGAAATTCATTGGCTATGAAATTGTTTTGACACTTTTTGTATTGAATTAGAACAATATTTAAAAAAAATAAATCTTTACTGGGAAGAGGTGGAAAACTTCAAAAAATGGACATTTTCTTTATTTTTTATTTAATTTTTAACGAATTTTTTTTCATAAAGTGCCGAAACAATTTCCTAGATTATTTATAGCTCTTCCATTTACAATTTTTTTCATTAATGTTGGACCATTGGAAGCAAATAATAATGCTGTTTTAATTTCTCTATGGCCATTAACATTGCTCCAACCCACCCTTAAAGCAAACCCAAGCAATTCGTCTAGATATTAAAATTCAAAAAATTTTGGTATTTTTATGTATTTTAATGTCTTTTGGTTATAATATTCTATATGCAATGTAAAAGTAGTCTGTACGATTAACATTGCTGAAACCCATCCTATAAATCATTGATTTTCTGATCATAATATCAATATGCCAACATGAACTTACATATATGTTGAAGTATATACCATACAAAACCAGCAATAATAAAAAAATATGTTCATTTTTGCTTTGGGGCTGCATCTTTGTTCTGATGGCAAAAATCATATTTCACATACAAAAAGCAATATAGCTCCTGCTATTTCTGTAAAACTCCCATGATTTTTTGTGTGTGTTCAGTACAGGCATTGCTGTAATTACAAACTTAGTAATTGCAAATAGACCTAGCATATAGCCCAAAAGCAAAACAAGGATTATGGCTTCTAATACCCATAGTTAGGCTTACACAAAGATTTCTGCTTCTTTCTTATGTTGCCAAAAATGAGGATTTCATTTGACTTTGGTTAGGCCTATGTAAAAGTACGGAAGCCTCGCAGTGGCAGCTTAAGAGTGAGCGAATTAATTGCCCCAATTAATGGACTTCTTATTAGCTTCCTAGAAAGAGTCTAGGACCTACATTGACTTGAAATTGGCAAGAAGATAGGACTTGTTGACATAACCATAATACAGATTCATCAATAGCATCAGGGGGGCCATTTTAGTAATAAGTAATGAAATGGTGATACATTTCTGTGGTTATGTCGTGGTCCCATAGATTCCTCTGTGAAAACACAGCGCCCTCTTTGAAAAATGTTTTCCTTGCTGAAAGTTATTTTATTACCAAGGAGAGAAAGTTATGAAATTTAAATGTAAAGCATAAACACACTTATAGGGGAAGACCACCCTAGAAAAAAGTATTTTTCTTCCAAGAATATACCTTGAAGAAAAAACAAATTTTTTTTTCACCATTAAAATATTCCTAAAATGTCACAACTATGTAATGTGTATTATTTATTTAATGATAAATTTAATAAAAAAAATAATCCGTGGACGAACTACCATTGACATGTTAATGATGTCATATGCCCTCATTTATCAATACTCGTGCAAATCCAGGACAGCATATATACGTAATTTCCACGTGTAATGCACGTCAATTTTTAATGAAATCTTGTGAGTAGTCGTCTTTGCTTGAATGAAATAAAAGCCAAATGACGTCAGCAACAGCCTCATTTCAAGTGTACTTAAAGGGGAAGACCACCCTAGAAAAAGTGTTTTTCTTTCAACAGTATACCCTATAGGAAAACACTATATATTCCCTAAATTTCAATACAATGTAATGCTTAGTTATTTAATAATAAATTAAATAAAAATAAGTAATGACCAAAATATCATAGACATGTTAATGACATCTTTGCAACCACATTTGTCAATGCACGTGTAAATCTAGCACACCAGATGGAATTTGCACGTGCAATGCATCACATTTTGGAACAAAATCACGTGAGCACATTCCTTTTTGTTTGAATAACGTCAACATCAAGTCTCATTTCAAATTTATTTTTTTTTTATAAAATAACTATGCATAACATAGTTGTGAAATTTTAATAATGCATACTTTTGAAAGAAAAATAATTTTTCTAGGGTGGTCTTCCCCTTTAAGATATAGTTATGTAAAACGTTCTTCCCCATAACTAGTCTTTCTCCTGTTTTCCACAACAAATTTTCTTCATTGAATTTCAATGACTAAACTCTCTTCTTGTGGGGCTTTATTCAACTCAATTTTTTTCACATAATTCTTGCATAGCGATATAGTGAAGCCAATAATGATAGCGTTAATACTGAAAAATAGTTAGATATTGTCACACCATGCACCACTAGTGGGCAATATGGCGCTCAAATACATTTCTGAAAATGGGAAACTTGATTAAAATTTAATTTTCATTCTCATAATACCTTTTTCTTCCCTTCGCATTACCAATAAACATAAACTGAGATTTTCTATTTTAAATTAAATTTTAAATGGGATAATTAAATTAATTCAAAAACTTACAGAGATGCTTCCTTTATCCTTTGCAAAGATAGTAAGGATGTTGGTCCAGGTCTACAACCGTCCATTGTTGCACCGTGAGAATCATCAGAATAGGAATCTAAAGTTATTAAAAAAACCAAATTACATTAAAATTAAAAAAAAAACATTAATAAAATTAAACTTTTTTTCTTGGAAAAAAACATTTCTTAGAAAAATGTCACCCATGTGGCACTTTTCAGCCCACACACAATGTACAAATAATGTCACCAACAAGTTTAAAATTTTCAGAAATAGGGTGGGGTCAAGGGGTGATTAAACGTATAAGTTATTTAATCTTGCTGTCATTGTTGTTAATGTTTAATATGTAATTGTTTTAATCAAACATTACTAGAAAACAATTTTTATATCAAATATCCTGCAGGTCAAATCTAAAATATACAATCATCCTGGTAACATGAAATCATAATTGATATTTTTATATATTTGAAAAAACCAAATTCATATTCTTCAATTTCATGGCATATTATATATATAAATTAAAGTAGCCACATGGTGGTAACGCCAACGCAATGCCATAAGTACATAAATCAAAAAATCACTTCCTTAAATCCAAAATTTATACAAAGTTTAGGCAGCCCACCCAATTCACTCTCAGATCAATTTTACATGGTTGTCATTTAGTCAATATATAGAGTTAAGACTATTCTATGAATTATTATAAAACTGAAAACAAAATTGTCTACAATAATTCACACATAAAACAATCATTTTTAAAACTAATTACATTATTTTCATTTAAACAAGCTCCATTAAAGGGGAAGATCACCCTAGAAAAAGTATTTTTCTTTCAACAGTATTTAAAAAAATACTATTCCTAAAATTTCACAACTATGTTATGCATAGTTATTTTATAAAAATAAATAAAATAAATTATAAATGAAACTGATGCTGATGTCATAACCCTTCCATTCGAGCACTGAGTACATTGTTATTTGCTCAAATGAACCAGTCTATGACGCCAGGAGCAATTTCATTTCAAATTTATCTTAATTTTTATTATAAAATAATAATGCATAACATAGTTGTGAAATTTTAGGAATACTATTTTTTTTTTATTTTTGCTATTGAAAGTAAAAAAAAATTGTCTAGTGTGGTCTTCCCCTTTAAATCCTAAAGCAATCTGCCAAAATAGTTATAGAAATATAAATAAATAAAAATCAAATGTACCCATATGTAAACGAAATGCATTTTGGAATGCATTTAATTTTTACAAATGCATTTGTGGAAAAAAATGCATTTTTGAATGATATAATTCCAAGTGAATTTTAGAAAATGAATTTTATTTTGAAATTTAAGTATTTTTAAATGCATTGCTGCAAATGCATTTTAAAATGCATTTAATAATATGGTAATTCATTTAGAAATGATTTTCTAAACGCATAATTAAACAAAATTTATACATTGTAAAACGCATTTTGCAATGTGTAGTGTAAAGTGATTTTCAATGCATACAGAATGCATTTGGCAATGCATTGTTAAATATTTTCTTAAATGCATACCGAAATAAATATGTCCCAAAAATTATACATTCTTAGTATCATTTAGAAATGCATTTAATAACACATTTTTAAAAATGCATCTTAAAATGTATTTCTTTTTCATATGGGTATTGTAAGCAATGTAGGACAGCCATGACTCCCATACTTCCATATACACAGTTACATGGTTAGGATTACCTCGCATTAGGTATACCATAATGGCAGCGCCATTAACAAAATTATGTCCATTTCCTATTCAAGTGTTGACTAAATACACAACAGAAATAAATTAAAAGATCCGCACAAATTTCTTTTCAGGAAACCTGAACAAAGAAAGCAATTTAATCCTGGGCAGAGAAATTAAACGCGAAAGGCATCTAGTTGGAATTCCAAGATGGCCGCCAAATGCACGTTCTTTGGAGTGAGCGCCGTAAGTATGCACATTGTTCTGGCTGACATTTAATTATGTGTGAAATTAATGCCCGCCTTTCACTCTGTCTATAACATGAAAATCTATTTGCACGACTTTAGTAGGCCATGGGCCCTAAGGGTTGAATTAAGGATGAAAAAGGGCGCCCCCTAATGGTAATGACTTATTAGATGCTCGAGCAATGTTCAACTGTGACCAATTCAAATGAACCCAAAATTGAATCGGGTGGCGCCAAAATGCGGGTAAAAAAACCCTAAAACCAAATTCTTGCATGCACCCAATCAACAGGTAACACACCTGAGGATGTTATTGCACTCAACAGGTGATAAATTCTAAGGGAAATGTGGTAAATTACTTTGATTTGGCATCCATTTTGATCACAATTCTTGAAAATGTGCCCTCTATGCTAAAATTAGAAAGTACATTGAACATGTGTTTGGTAATTGCTTTTCATGTTTATGATCGTGGTTGTGCTACTATCAAAAGATCTATAAATCCAAGATGGCGACTAAAATCACCCCCTTAAATGATTACATGGATTTTCCAATTCAGTAATGTAATATACCAAAAATAGTTGGTACAAAGGTCAATTGAGAACTGACCTACATAGTAAAATAATGCACAAATAAATTATATATTATTTACAAATAGGTGCTGACTAAATTCAAAAGTCAAGACAAGATTATTATGAAAGTGAATTAATTTACAAAAATAAATATTAATTTATACTAGACTTCTGTATAATTATTTATAAAAATACACTAATAAAATACATATAAACAATAAGAAGAGTTATCATTTAAGGGTCGCATCCAGGGTCATCGGAAAAAAAACTGATACATTTGGGCCAAAGAAGCCCTCCCAGAATTTTTTGCCAAAACTGACCCAAATAACAGAAGGGTTAAAACGTGATTTTTTGGGGGTTTTCTAAGGTAAAACATGAATGTTACTAATTATTTTTACAAACTAATCCCTGAGTTTTCTATGACATGCGTGTACTACCAGTATTTACAAGGTAGAATTTACAAGGGTCCCTCATAAATTCATTACTCACAAGCAGCTTTTTTAATTTCATTTAAGGGGGGATGATGACTGTGTAAATGGCCCATGGGGATTTCACAAGGGTTAAACAAAGCCCTTTAACCAAAAATTTGCACCAATACTTAAAATGAAATAGAAATTAAAATAAGATCCTCCTTTATTGCTCAATGGTTACACTGTAGTAGTTTGGGTAAGATTAAAGGGGAAGATCAACCTCATAAAAATCATTTTTTTTTTGCATGAATATACATTAGGAAAATACTATTTCAAAAATTGCACAACTATGTAATGCTTAGTTTTGTTAAATGGGAAGACCACCTTACAAAAATAATTTTTTTTTCAATAGTAACGTGAAAAAAATTGTATTCCTAAAATTTCACAACTATGTCATGCATAGTTATTTTATAAAAAAATTAAAATAAATTTGAAATGAAACTGATACTGACGTCATAGACCAGTTCATTTGAGGAAAGAACAGTGTAGTCACTGCTCGAATGAAAGTGCTATGACGTCAGCATCAGTTTCATTTCAAATTTATTTAAATTTTTTATAAAATAACTATGCATAACATAGCTGTGAAATTTTAGGAATACCATTTTTTTCACTTTACTATTAAAAGAAAAAACAATTGTATAGGGTAGTCCTCCCTTTTAATAATAAATGAAATAAAAATACTTTTTTCTGTGATGGTCTTCCCCTTTAACTAATTGATCGAAGTAAAGTTAAATATTAATTGATTGCGTGCTGACCCCATGCAATTAATAAAATCCATTATTTAGGGCCTTATTGGAACAAAGAAAATTATTTATTTATTAATTTAACCCTTGCTTTCAAATCCATGGAATTAAAATATTTTAATTTTGACTATATTTCTATCCAGTGTATATTGCGTGAATAAGTCCACATAATTAAAAGTAGTTATTAACTCTTCACCAGTAATTATAGGATTGGTCAATTTGTAATTAAGTGAGTTTCTTGGCCAGTAATTAGTACTTTGGATAACTTAGGTTATTTCCGTTTAATTGTTGTTAACTATATGTGTAAGACTTTTTTTGGGAAAAAAAAATAGTCACATGGC
>JAQFYV010000565.1:0-10892 GCA_034695065.1 Choneiulus palmatus | reverse complement strand
ATCCAGGCGGACATTGGCACTTTTCCACATTCCGCAGTCTGTTCAGACTAGACACGCTTTCGGACCCAATTTCCATCGAAACCGTATGTAAGCTTGTTAAAAAAAAATATTTATTAGATTGAAAACCAAATATTAACGCACTGTTATACCAGCACATTAAAAGGGAAGACTACCCTATAAAAATGTATTTTTCTTTCAAGAGAATACTATTCCTAAAATTTCACAACTATGCATAGTTATTTTTTAAAAATTAAAATATATATTTGTAATTTCATTAAAGCAAAATTGAGCGTACGTGATTTTGTTCTAACATGTGTTGCATTGCACGTGCATATTACATTTGGTGTTCTGGATTTGCCCGTGCATTGCAAAATTTGGCCATGCGGCGTCATTTTCTTTAATTTAGCCTGTTATTAAATAAATAAGCAAAACATAGTTGGGAAATTTTGGGAATAGTTATTTTATTAATGTATACTCTTGAACGAAAAATACTTTTACGGGGTTATCTTCACCTTTTAATAGGAGTTGGCAAGTGCAATGAGCCCCATTTCAGAATAAAAATTCTTCAGGACAGTGCACCATGAATTTTCCAAAATTTGCAGTTACTCACTTTCCAACTATCTGATCCGTATTAAACTTGGCCCGAACGAGAACCCTGTCCAGCACAAAAAGCACTTGCATGAATTCTGTCCGACTGACTGCCATTTGGTCTTTCTTTCGGACTTTTCTGTTCTGCTGCACCATGTCTGTAGCGAGGTGAAACCATCCTTTTTCACCCAGTAAAACAGTGCCCACCACATGGTCGGTCGACATCGTCAGATTCCCTTCGGAACCGATTAGCATGCCTCCTCCCTAATTGCAGCCAATGACAAAATCCCAAGCAACATCCCCCAAATAACCTACATCCATTAATGACGTATCCAACGAATAAAGTATTCAAAATCAAAAAGAAGACTGCAGCACATTGGCTTTCTTGTATTTATTTTTTTAAATAACTGCAATTCACGTACATCCAAAATAATGTTGGGTCCTCTAGTTGGCCATCCAGCTGAATCGCCACGGGCTTTCACCCAGCTCACGTTAAAAAACACTCGTCCACCGTAAGCGTTCAACTAGAAAAATCAAATTCAGACATGCTTTAAGTTCGAATAATCAACGAGAAAAAAATTAATTAAAAAATAAATACAAAAAATTATTACCATATTTCCGGTAAAATTGTCAGGCGCCAGCCAATAGTACGCCTCATAGCCGGTCATGTCGTCATTGGCAACGGCAAGAGTCTCTGTGTCTGTATATGGACGAATGACTTTCTGTCCTAGTATGTCGGACACTAACCAACCCCTTCGAGGAGCCATCTGCATGAACGTGAGCATGGAAATAAATGGTTAATAATAATATAAATAGTATTAATTTTTTTTTTGCTTTTTCGAAATACTGATAATTAACTAGAAGAAAAAGTAATTAATTGTATTTCGATGGAAGGGAAGGCAGGGGGGGGGGGGGGAACAGACTGAATCTGTCTGGATGAGATAAAAGCTCTAATCCTCCTTAATAAATTTGCCATTAACTTAATCCCCTATTAATTGCCAGCATTTTAATGCATGTCAGCGTTTGCTACAATTAGCCTCTTAGCATAGCTCGAACAATTATTAAGGCGATGATAGTGGTAATCGCCAAGTTGGATTCTGGATTGCTTGATAGCAACGTGATCATAACGTCAGAGAACAAATATAGAAAGCTAGTGCCAAACACATGTTCACTGTAGTTTCTAATGTTGGCATAGGTGACATTTGCGGAATAATGCACACAATTTTCGAAAAATTGTAAGCTACAAGTTTTTGAGGATCATCTGAGAGGCAGAAAAAAGCATCCCTAAAATCCAAAAGTACTTTGGGGAGGATAGGACGTATGTAAACCTTACATAACAGGGAGAGTGATGTGTGTGTGTGTGTGTGGGAGGGGGGGGGGGAAATTATCCCTTTTAGAGGTCCACTTTCAATTTCCCAACAATACTACAGCTTTGCAAATCAATTCTGGCTAAACTTGCAAATAAAACTGATCAACTAGTATTACAAATTATTCGGAAACCATTTCAACTCTTATAAGGTAGGCCTAATATATGGCATTATTTAAAAATCATACTTACCACCTGAACTCCTAAATCTGCACTCACACAGCGACTAGTGATGCCGAAACAGTAACATTTGGTGCATCCTCTGGGGTTGAACTCGTCCAAATTAAAATGTCCCGGCTTACAACGATCACATCGCACCCCATCAACGTTAGGCTGAAATAAAAAGTTCCAGGTGAAAATAACAGGAACACCATGTTTGAATGGTTATTATTTAATAGGTAATTCTCACTTTGCATATGCATTCCCCTTCGCAGTCGGTATTTACTGTACCGGCAAAATTGCAGGGGCAAAGGTCGCACACAGGAAAGTTACGGTAGCCGACTGCACAATGAGCGCAACGTGGTCCTGCAAAACCCTCTCGGCAAATGCAGTCTCCAGGATTCTATATAAATAACGTGGTGACGTTACATATTTAAACTTTTGTAAACTACGAAGTAGTAGGCCAACAGGGTTTCTAATAGACCATTCCAGTAAAAAATATGACTTTATAAGCAATTATTCTTAATTTAATGAGAATGCCTACAATGATGTCAATTACTACAAAAATTAAAAGCACTGCAATAAAATAATAATAATAACGTTGGAAAAATCAACTGTTTATCCGATAATTTTAGGTTATCTCTAGTTTTTCTGCAGGGTTACTACTAAATTTTATAATTGGGCTTACCTGACTTTCCCTAACCATAAGCTCATTTTCCCTGACATTTAAATGAATTGTGAAATTTCATGAAATAAATGAATTCAGTATGAAAAGTAATTAATTTTACAAATAATTACTATTGGAAGCAACTTTCAAAATATATTCAGATGCAAGAAAAACCATACAAAAATCATAACTAATGATAAACAAATAGGACATTCTATGACTTTTAAGACCCGATAGATATCATAGAGTAAATGCAAAATGGAAACTGACCAGCCCTTCGTGTAATCGGCTGTCGTCCCGGACACAATGTCCGGCAGTTCCAACACCTTCGCATATGCATTTGACGCACGGCTGTGAAGCATCGGGAAGTACTCTCAGGGGTCGATAGTATCCTTCGATGCAGTGTTCGCAATTATTACCAGCCGTAAAATCCTAAAATATGAATTATGTCGATATTTAAATGGTTTGAAAAGGCACAACTTGTTGAAAAATATAAGAAAAACGAACATGTTTAAATGTTTGTTACCCTGCAGTTTACGCAAACGCCTCCTCCGTCATATTTTCCTTCGATGTTGATGCTTTCTTTCCTGAGAGCTACTCCTTTATCATAATAGCATTCCTCGGCATGCCCATAACACTGGCATTCTATCAGAATTGCAACAGATGAAATAAGAAACGAATTTGAAAACAACCTCTGCTTGAATTCTTTTGAAAATCAACTAACTTGCACATATTCCTGCAATTTCGCTCGTTCCGACCCTCCATGGAATTTGGTTATACAAGGGACAGCATTTTTCACAGCTGTCCCCACAAGTATTATGAACACATCGGCATCTTAGTCGCTAATAAAAGTAAGTTGTATGAAAATTAGTTTTTACGGTGTGCATCCCGAAACGCCAAAGTTTATTTTATAAACTTACTCCCGTATTGGGATCGGCTGGACAGTCTTTAGCATGGCCAAAGCACATGCATTGGCCTCCAATGGAAATATCTTTGATAGAATAAAATAGCTACGAAAGAAATTAAAAATTACAACTCAAGAATCACAAAAAATCAAGTACAGGTACGTTAACTACTTATAAATAAACAACACTTCAGGACCATTATATTATTTTGCTATCTATATTAGGAAGCTTACGTTCGTACACCCACCATTTGTGGGTTGGAGGGGCTAATGGTGCCCCCTAAAAACTTTACCTGCCCGCAAAAAATTCTATATGATAGATCATATCAAAACAAAGTACATACCTAAGCTTCGGCAACTATTGTTATCCCTAATTTAATAAAAAAATAATAAAGAAAAGCTTATCTGAAAATATGAGACATACACCCTGTACAACTTCTAATACGTCACTACGACCTTCCCGCCAATCACGTATCAGTAAATTTTTACGCGGGTAAAAGGTTGAAGCGCGAATGGAAGGAAGGTCGCAATTATGACGTGTTCCGGGAGTTGAACTGGTTGTATGTCTCATCATTTCTGATGCATGCTATTATTTTAAAAATAAAATTTATAAAATAAAATAGCGGGAATATAGCTACCAAAACTTTAGTATGTACTTTTTATATGCTCTATCGTTTTAAAATAACTTAAAATAACTTTTTAAGGTCTCGTTCCTCTTTAACGAGACCCACTGATGATTTGAAAGGGCAGAACCACAGTCGATTGATATGGTTACAAAAATGTAACTTTGTTACTAAGCAGCAAATGAAAAATCATATCAAAATTTTTCCAAAATGGGAGATAAAAAAGGTATGGACAGCATGGGATTTTTAGTGGACGTGCTTAGCCTTTCAAAACGATACACCGATGAAATGTGTTGCAATGTTGCAATCACAGATGGTGGTCTTTTCCCTTAGTAAAGTAACATCCCATTCATTCACTTTTTTGATTAAAATCTTATTCCCCGTTGATTTATCCCAGGTGGAGTATATTTCACCTCATATTTTATCAAAGTTCTAATCCAGATATCCCACCATGTGTGTTTGATTTACCTTTTCTTCATTCTACCCTAGAGAAATTTTCACCCTCAAATGATATCAGACCAACTACTTTTAAAACGGTCGAAAAAAATTTTAAATTTTAACATAAGATCATGTGTAAACTAGAAACATTTTCAATGTCTAGTCTTAAATCTTACAAGTTGATTAAAATAATAGCTACAGAAATAAAAATAGCAATAATGGTAACTCCCTACAGGCTGCCAGAAAAAATGAAAGGCCTGCATGGTAAGATTAAATAACTATCAAACATGTCATTAAAATGCTAAACCAAAATTTTCATCTG
Organism: Choneiulus palmatus; assembly: GCA_034695065.1. Lineage (NCBI taxonomy): Eukaryota > Metazoa > Arthropoda > Diplopoda > Julida > Blaniulidae > Choneiulus > Choneiulus palmatus. Next base: position 5,825 of record JAQFYV010000565.1, on the reverse strand, counting down.
ACATATACATGAGCTTTACAACATCTACATTAAAGGGGGATGAAACCCTAAAAAAAGTTATTTCTAAACGATAGAGCATATCAACAACATAAAAACATGGTATAAAATACCATTTACACCTCCACTGATTTTCCAATGACTTTCAATCCAGAGGAAAATCTGTTCCTTTAATACCCATATTGGCTAAGAGGAAGGATTGCATATCACTGGAATACCACTGGAGGTGTAAAGGGTGTTTTCTATTCAGGCTTTTATGTTTCTTCTGATTTTTAAAAATAAACTAGGCTGAACATAGTTGCCAAAATTTGGATATGAGTTATTTTAAATATGCTCTATCGTTTAGAAATAACATTTTCTGAAAATAAAATTGAAGAAAAAATTCGTTTCACTGCTAAACAACTTTATAGTTCACGAAATATTAGAGGAGTATATTAACATTTTGTTATGGATGCCTAAACAAATTAAATGATACTAATTTTTTTAATTATTTTGTTAATACTGTTTATTGTTAATTTTCAATAATACTGTTTAAAAATCCTCATTAGAAGAAGGTTGTTGCTAGAAAATAGATATAAGAATCTTGTGGCTGAAAATCGTTTCTTTTAAACAATTGAAATGTCTTATATTGCCAGAAATTGCCTAGTGTTTGCCAACTAAATTAAAACATGAAAAAGCAGTGAAAATACAAATCCTGAATCAGAAACAGAATGATCATAATACAGAGAAAGACTAATAAACTTAACATCTCATGACACAAAAAAAAATTAATAAAAATTTGAAAAAAAACACACAAGCATAACTCTCGAATAATGAAGGATAAATGAACTTTAAAACAATTTGCAGTCAAATTTATGCTTAAACTTCGTGCAAATGTACATAGTCAACCCAGTTTGTTACGCATACTTAAAACCACAGTTAAGCAGTTTTCAAAGACAAAAAATTACAGACAAGTTTTCTCACCTGGGCTTGAAAGTTCCAAAATGGCAGCTAAGACATAAGTAATATTTATGATTTTCTGGGAATTACAATTAATGAAAAAACAAACTAAACCCCTTGTTAGGAATTCGTGAAGGAAGGGAGAAGAAACACGGAAAGGGGAATTTGCTCTCCCCCCAACCCCTTACTCCAGATCAGAGTTATACATGAATATTTTAGAAAATGCTTTGGAAATCTAAAAAAAATTGGTAGAATATTTTCTTTTAAATATGGAAAATTGAAATTATTTGTGACCCCCTCCGTCTCTCACCCCATTCCCTATATGCAACATGGAATTCTTTAAAGGGGAAGTCCACCCTAAAAAAGTTATTTCTAAACGATACAACATATACAAAATAAAGTATATCCAACTGTTTGTAACTATGTTCAATCTAGCTTAACAAAATAGATAAAATACGAATGAAACAAAAAAAAAATATAAAAAAAAATATTTTTTTAGACACCCTGTACTGGTTAGTGACGTCAATCGAAGACGAAGTCCCTCTTTGCCAATGCCAAGCAGCGTTGATGCCAAGGCCAAGAATAATGATTTCGTCATCCATTGAGGTCACTTGCCGCCACACGTCACCTGTCTCTGTAAACCATTTTTGTTTCTTTCCTCATATTTTTAAAAAAACTCTATAGACTGCACATAGTTGCCAAACTTCGTTATGCACTATTTTTGAAATGTAGGTCTAGTATCGTTTAGAAATATTTTTTTTAGGATGGACTTCCTCTGTAACTGGGGCCTAATAATGGCATTTAAATTGATAATTACCATTACCAGTAATTGGCTAACAATAATAAGAGAAATAAAAAGCTTTCAAATTTCCTTTGATATTTAAACAATCATTTTATTATCAATTTGTATGACAACAAGCAATCTCATGTGGATATTAAACAAGGATATTAATTTCATCATATTTAATGTCTTATATTTTTACGTCCAAATATCCTCTGTTCCAACCCATGCCCACCAGCTCCTATTACAATTTTGTTTATAAGTTTCAATTTTAATGTTATGCTTCATGCTGGCAATTTTGGTTAATTTCAAAAACTTCAAAGCCGACCTCCCCAAATCTTATTTCTCCCATTAATTAGCCCTAGCTTCACGCATTTTCCAGCATAATTATATCTCGCTTTAATCAGAGCATTTGCCGACACCCAATTAACTACTACCAGATAGGTTCAAGTAACAATTCACTATCGTTCTACTACAGTTTCTTATTTTAAAACCCTGAATTAGCACTTGGTAAAGCCTAAAAAAATATTTCACATTTTTCAATGGGGGAAATACGAAAAGAAAAATTCTCGTAGCCAATTGGCCGTAGGATGCTGGACATGCTTTAAAACACTTCATAACTATTATTTCCAAAAATAAAAAGTGAAATGAAATAACTTACCCTACGTGTGACTGACTTGTAAACCTTTTCCCAGTCTCGGCGAGTAACGGTCATCAAATCAGCGTGCAACGTACGGATTTTTTGAAGCCTTAAACGTATGTACCTGGCTGCCGTAAATTCCTATCCATGCCCCAAAACAAAAATGAAAAATATATAAATAAATTATTTTTGGAGGGAGGACAATGTCTTTGCCAATACCTTGACAATCATTCCCTTCAGAAGTTGCTCAATGAGGAATTTTTCCCACAATTTAAGGAATGCTTTGGTTATTTTAGAAAAAACTTATTCGGATGCACGTGAAACTGTTAAGGGACAGGGAATAACATATTTCACAACGTCAAAGTTTCAGGAAAAGTTTCCATAAAATCCAAATAGGTATCCACCAATTATGTAACAAAAAATTTGTCAGTTTTGACCCAGTATTCAAGTGACTCGTTTACAAATGGCCGACTATTTACATTTTTTTAATAACATTTTGAAAAAAATATCTTCATCCCCCACCCTATCCCCGCCGTACCATATCGTGAACAAAATAAAAGATTGTACATGAGAATAATAAGTTTATAAATTATTACTTGTAATTTGTCACTTGGTCCCGTCACACCCGGTCGTCCTTTCACCAAAGATGTGTGAATCTGTAAGAATAAAATACCAAATAGCTCATGGAGGCAATTTTCTTTACATATTTGGTAATTAAATTAAGGTCTGTAAGAAACAAAAAGCCATTACTGTAAGTTTGATCAAATGAATTTGTGCCATTTATTTATTAAAGGGGACAACCACTTTAAAAAAAGTTATTTCTAAACGATAATTCATATCAAAAATACTAGCTGTATATCCAAATTTTGGCACCTTTGTTCAGTCTAGTTTTTTTTTTAAATAGAAAATAAAAATGATACTGTGAGACAAGTGACGTGTGGTGGCAAGTATCGTCAATGGGTGACAAATCCTTTTTGGCCTTGGCATTGACCAAGAATAAGGATTTCATCATCGATTGACATCCCTTGAAAAGACAGGTAGTCACATAAGAAAGAAACTCAAAACGGTTTTATTTATATAAAAAATAAAAATAAAAACTAGACTAACTGCTAAAATAGGCCTACTAACAGACAAGCTGAGCTGAAGAAAAACACACCATCCTCTTTATAAAACGGAAGATTTATAACAAATTTTCAAAGATGGATGGAAAATGGTTAAAATTTAATTTTTTCCATTTAATAATAGAAATTATTATTATTCCTTTTATTTTTTTAAAGGAATCCCGCGAGGCATAGCTAGCTATTTCAATTTATCACATTTTGCTATTTTGTATTTATTTTTGTCTTTTGGTTAGAAAGAATGGAACATGTTAAATTTCAATGAGCAATTAACATGGCTCCAACGAACTCAACTATACTAGATTAGAAATTCCTAAAAAATATGTTTCATAAGGCCAAATAGTTTCACTTTTGTACCCACTTCGCCATGCTCCAGAGGTTCCAACTTGGAATATATGGATGTGCAGATGACTTCATTGTCGCTCCGATACCTCGGAATTCCGATTGTGGGAGGAATTCCATAAATTTCGAAGCATTCCACATCATTGATGGCATAATACTGCCAGGGTTTGAACTCTTCCCCATCCAAAGATCTCTCCAGAATCCAGTTTCCAGGACGGGGTGAATTGGCCGCTTTAACAATCACGTAAGCCACCTGAAACACCTGCAATAATAAACAGACTCAAAACTGGGGTTATTCCACTTAATAATTTATCCATTTATTTATTTCATGTAAAATGCAGAATTACAATTTGCATATTTAACATGCATTGATAAGGCTTCTTATGGATTTTACAGTTCTGCATTTTTGTCAGATTCACCAAAATGAACAATTTATATATGCACCTATAGTAATGAAATTTTATGAATAGTATTTTTGAATGGTTACTCCTAACAGTAAAAAAATGTTTTTCTAGGGAGGTCTTCCCCTTTAAATGAAATATTAAGATGATCATTTACTTATGGACTATACGGTTCGTATATAGTTGTATAAAGTTTTAGTATAGACCTTATGGAATTTTTTTTTGTTAGTGAACCATCAAGAATATTAAAACAATAGTGAGAATCGAGAGAGAGATAATGTCTAGTTTCCACAGAATGAAACATTTGTTATAAAATTTGTCATCTAAACTTCTAATGAAAAATTGGCCAACAAATTCATTGTTTTTCTTAAGCAACTCGTTATTTCTTTGACTAAGCTCATATTTATTACGTTCATTTTTATTATCTAATCTAGTGTTTAATTGGCTTCCCCAAATGATATCCCCTTAATGCTGACAAGTTAATGAATTTATTTAATGCCTCTTGCACTGGTTTCCGATAAGATATTATTTTGATTTGTGCAGAAGAGCATGCTTTGATTGAGGATGAAAATTCCTCTCACCCAAGGTTATAACAGTGAAATTTTTTTACTGATTTTAATTGTAATAAAAAAAGAAATGAGAAATTAAATGGAAGTTGCCAAAGTCAATTATTATAGCTGTTCGAAGTGATGCCTTACTGACATTTCAACCACTCCCAAATGGGATATCCCAACTGAGAATGTAGAAAAAAAAGGTAAATATGAATTTTACTAAGATACTACATGCAGAACATATGTATGAATTTTTTTGTTGCTCAAAGATGGTTACCACATGTAGTCGTTTTTAAACATTAAATAAACAAAAATACTCAAAACAAGCTTTAGATAAGGCGTGTTCTCATTGGTCTATAATAATCCTCTATTTTCGAAGTACATCTACATTTGATTATTGTTGTTTATGGTTTTGGAGGGATGCAGGGGAAAGAGGATGTACACCAGTGCTTACATATATAACATTCAACATTTCAGGAAAATGCACTGAATATTTACAAAAAAAAAAAAAAAAAAAAAAAAACGAACTATAAATGCAGCCAGAAGAAAATGTGCAGATCTACTTTGTATGGAGACATTCAAAACATATTTATTTAAATAAAGCAAAGTAAAGCGAAAGTTTCTAGAAAAATGAAACACTATTGGGTATTTCTCCAGGACTTGAGCGAGAATAAATGAGAAAAATTATTGCTCATCGTAAAAATATCTTTGAATTTATATCAAATTTTGCATATAAAGTGGTACCCAATTTGCAGTAAAACAGGCGAAATTATATATTTTACAAAGGAGAAAAAGGATATGGAGGAAGGCAAATAAGATAAATAAAATACATTATAGGCCTATACATTGTGAATAAAAAAGTATAGATCTGTATCATAATGTCTTCTCAACTTTCTTTCCCCGTTATCTGTGTTATAGTCTTTGTTTTTTAAGTTTAGATCTCTTTATATTTTACTTGTTCTTTGAGTGTTTTAATCCACTGACGGTGAAGCTGGAAGGTGCAGACGAAATTAAAGGGGAACGGTACCCTAAAAAAAGTTATTTCTAAACGACAGT